>JBBPTG010000103.1:0-89203 GCA_038093975.1 Chalciporus piperatus
CATTGACGCTTTGGTCAACCAGAAGATCCTCAGGTATATATTGTGTTGCCTTGCGGGAGAATTCATCGATCATGTTCTCCAGTCGCATCATTCGGCGTGTTAAATCCAAGCGTTTGGTGACTGAAGGGTCCGAACCGGCTTGCCTGCTCAAACACTGTAACCTCTGTCTAAATACAGTTTAACAAAGTGCCGAGGTAGCATTCACATATGGATTTACTTACTGCAAACCCAAGGGACAGCCAGTTGGCAACACCACCCAAACTTTGATGCTCAGGGTCTTCGGCAAGCTGGAGCTGCATCTCGGCCCGTGTGAGGGCTTTGATAGTTCAGTTTTCAGATTCGTTGCATGAGCGGTGACTACATACCTCTTTGCAGTTGGACATCAAAGATGTCCATAGCTTTGACATCCATCCACCGCCGACTTTGGGCGTGAGCAGCTTGAGCGGTCCATCGGCCGATTAATTCCTGGTCGGCGTTTGTGATAAGGTGTCGGTATCCCTCTTCAGCGATAACCAGAGCGTCAACTGCTTGGGTGCATTTTCTGGATAAAGTTTTCGCTGTCAAACCTCAATATCTTTGCCTCCCTCACCTTCATTATAAATTTGACTCACCCATATTCAACATCTTTTTCCGATTGCTATCCAGCATGTGATCATTCAGGACCTCTCGGCGGTGCGCCGCCGACATTGACCGAGTTGATCCACAAATCTCATTCAACTGGGACCAGAGTGTTTCCAAGACTTCACCATCCACCTGCCCGAGGCCTGGAATGAGATCGGGGCTATACTGCGAGAGGCAGACACCTTGATGACCATGTATGTGGAACAGTCTGATACCCCACATAATTTCTATGGCATCAGAGACTTTCAGAGAGGGGCTTTTGGAAACTCGTGCACCGAAATGCAAACTGTACTGGCATGCTATGTCATAGATGGCCGTGACTTTCGGTAAACCTTCTTGCTTGCTAAGTGCTTTACAAAGTATGTAGTCCATGTTCATTTGTCTTTTGCCCTTTTGGAAGTCCACAACAGTGTCTGGCACAAAGCATCTGTGCCGAGCACAAGCAATTGCGCCAATTCCTGTAGCGGCGAGGTGTTTCTGGGCTGCATGAACATGATTGACAGCCTTGTGTTCATTACAAGTGGATTTCTATACCAACAGTTAATAAATATGTCAATGAGCCTTGGCGAGAACAGACCGGCTGGGCGTCATCGGCGCCCCGAAGATGATCTTGATATGGTTTTGCCGCTGTGAAATAGCCAGACCCTCCAGTAAGATCAAAGTCGCTGTCTATCTTCAACTTCATGTGCTCGGCCGAAAAATTTCCATCCATGAAGTATGACTGGTTGTACTTCCAAGTGGCCTGGAGATCCCGATTTCAGTCTTCAGGCAGATTAACCCCAGGCTGAGGACAAGCCGGGCAGAACAATGCCAGGTTGTCGTCCTTGACCTCCATCTCTGAATTGTGTGCAAAACCAAATTCTAGCTTGTTTTGGAGATGCCTCCACTGTCTACTAGTTCGGAGCAATTCCTGGTAGCGGTTCTTTTGCATAGATTAGCTATCTCATTTAGATACTGATGAAAACTACAGGTTGCGCACTGGGAAGAATTGGATCAGTGACCCTCCGAAGGTATTTGGAGAAGCTCATTGCAGTTACTTTGCACTCCAAGTTCATCAGTCGGAAAGAATCCAGCAACTGGACTGTGAATACTGTCCTCAGCGATGTTTGTGTGGCAGGATACAGTCCGACGTCCAAGAGTTGGGTACAGAATGGAGTTTGGTTCAGACATTTGCATGGACCAACAGCGATGGTGTGGATGCCCGAGACGGCAATGACAGTGAGAATATTATTTCTATTGTCATCATAATGTTTGAGAGAAGTTGAAGACTCAGGGGCATCTTGAATGCGCGCCATACTGGGAAAGTCTTCATCGGCGGATAACCCTTCTTCGGACACATGTTCATCGGCAATATCGGTGACACCATCGGCGGATTGGAGATTGTGATTGTGGAACATATTGCACTGCTGTGACCTAGGTGCAAAACAAGACCTGCTGCCCTCAAACTGGTGGAGGTGAAGTGATCACCCACCCACTGCTCCACACGATGGAAAGGAAGTGACTGGTGGGTGGATCGACAGCACCCAGTACAGAGCATCGGCCGGCTGAAACAATCGGTGCACCGATACACGCTGTCGCTCCCACACCGTCCGCAAGTCCTCTTCTCAACTCCTTCTCGGTGAAGCAGAGCTTCCAAGTACTCCCACTCATACTCCAGCCATTCTTCCATTAAATCATTTTGTGCCTATTCAGGATTATTATGATTTTTCCATGACAAAATCATACCTACCTGCCTTCCGTTTTCTTTTGGGTTTAAGTTTGGCTTTCAGCCTCTCTTGTTCAAGTTGGTCTGTGGTGATCCAATTGCTTGATTCATCTGGAATAGCGGAGTCTTCGGCTTGGTCAGTTTGTGCCGACGGCGTGGATGATTGTTCAACTGAAGGGTTGGGTATAGAAGACAATTGTTGAAACCTCCGACCACCATATTTGAGGAATTTTGGCCTCACGTGATCCTTGTCGCCGTCATTGGTGATTGTGTTTGTGGTGATCTTCTTTCGATTGAATTGGTATCTGGGTGGCATGGTGAAATGAGAAATGAGATAGGTCCGAAAAGGTATGTAAAAATGAGATCGCAAGTTTACCTCTTCGGTGCTTTCCTCTTGTGGGAGTCCTGACTAAGCGCGGATCCCAGGACATGATAGCTAACATGGCCCAGCGGTTGTTCCTCCCCCATTGTTCTGATACCCAACGAGTAATGACTGGTCTTGATATTAGGTGTTCGCTTGAGATGGTTTGGTATCAATATCAATCCTGCAGTGAAATTCTCGTTTGCGCTGGTTCAGTTCTTCCTTCCTCCCCATGTACTCCCTTCCCATCTGTTGTCTTTCTTCAATCCTGAACATGCCTCAAACTTCCTTCACTGATGAGCAGCTCGCTGTCCTCGAGTCCATTCTTTAAGAGTACCACAAAATCTCTGGCCAGGACAAAGTCACCCAAAAGGAAGTGATTGTGTCACGACTTACGGAACAATTTTCGACAGTCAATCAGAAGAATGACAGGAAGGTAATGGGGAAGTTGCACAAGGTAAGATTTTCTTTGCCTGCTGATTAGTCGCCGACGTGTGTTGATCAACGCCAGACAATCAAGAACTGGCTGAACAATCGAGCACGGCAAGGGCCCCTTGCCGGGACCAATGAGGAACGCTATTTCCAAAAAATGAATTGGTTCAGTGTGTTTTGTTCGACGAACGGTCCAGCGATCAAGACAGAGGCCACCAAACTGATGGTGATCGCTCCTGGCTTGCCTGGGTATGTTAAATTCTGGCGACAGGCTGTCTTGGCGCTCTGCAAGAACCTCTCCGATGCCAAACGCCAGATTTACGTTCACATGGTGGTAGAGTGAAATAACCATGGAGTGCTCAGGGAGGTACAGATCAAGTGCGTGGCTTGCCTTTCAAACAACATCTTCTGATGCTTTCTTTACAGAGAAGTAAAGATACATCTTGGGCCATTTCTTACACAAGTGTCTACAAAAATGTATCGTCAGTTCAATGTTTGCATGGTCATGTTTTGGGGTCATATGTCAGAAGGAAATGTGCTTCGAGGATTGCAAGTGCTTTTCATTCATCTACGCTCTCTTTCTGACAAGTCATTTAGCCATGATCATAATGACATGCTGGAGGATGGGCCCACATTGACGAAGGTATGCCCAAATTGGGAGAAAGAGACCATCCAGAGCAGTTGGGACCGTTATGTGCACACCGCTTTCAACAGTATGTGTTTTATTTGAACATGAGCACTGAAGCAATCTGACATCTCACCATGATTCTGTAGCGGCTGTGTCTGATCCAGCAACATCGCCAGCAGTCGCCGAGGCAAAGATGTTTCAGCCACATAAGAGTGACAATGGAGAATGGGCTCTTCCTGCTGAAGATCTTCTGTCGGCGTCCCTGGAGCAGCAAAAGCGGTTTATCCATGATTTCTTCAACTGCTGCTGGCAAGAAATGTCTGGTAGAAAGGGTAGCACACCATTTTCAAAAATGACGAAGGATATTGGGCAGTATGTGGACCTTGACGCCAGCTATCTCCCTGGCGAGCCTTCCTTTGAAATCAAGGATCCGTCTCATATGTCCAAGGACAATGTGACACTTCTCATTCGGCATTGGAGAGAAAGGGAAGCCAATCAATTCCTTAGACCCATCTTTGCCTTCAAGGAGATGGCAAAGCATTCACGCACGAAACCAATGGCGAGACCACTGAACCCGCCGACAGCTTCGCTGATTCAACCGGCCATGCCATCGGCAACGGAACCTGGCGCAACCACTGCCATACCACCGCTGATCCCACCTAGACTGATTCAACCAGCGATAGCTTCGGCGACGGAACCTGGCGCAACCACTGTCATACCACTGCCGATCCCACCTAGACCAAGCAAAACAATCCCCGCCGCCGCCACTATACCATCCTTGATCCAACCGACTGGATCCTCGTCTATTGCACTTCTAGAACCCAGCTCCAATGCTTCATCAGGAAAACCCTCCCCTGGATAATTGTATAGAATAGTAGATAATTTCTGAAAAACTGTGTTTTTTTCGAAAATATCATGTAATATTATCAGGAATTTTTTTGTCAGTCACAAGTGGCTGACCACCCTTGAGAGTATATTCTCAGATATTTCATGATAATTATACTCAACTTTTCTGAAAGTATATGTGGTCCAAAGGGTGGAAAACTGAGTGCAGCAAAAGTGTAGTAAGTATAGTGAAAAGTGTAGCAAAGTGTAGCAAAAAGCGTACTAAAAGTGTAGTCAATGGTGTGGGAAAGTGTGTAGTAATAGAGTGTAGCTAAAGTGTACAAAAAAGCGTACTAAAAGTGTAGTTACAAGTGTGGGAAAATGTGTAGTGATGGAGTGTAGCAAAGTGTACAAAAAAGTGTATTAATATTAGGATTGAGTGTGGCTGTGTACAGAAAAAAGCGTAGTAAAACTGTAGCCAAATGTGTAGCAAAGTGTAGCAAAAAAGCGTACTGAAAGTGTAGTGAAATGTGTAGGAAAGTGTAGCTAGATTGAATGTAGCAAAAGTGTACAAAAAAGCGTAGTAAATGTGTAGTTACAAGTGTGGGAAAGTGTATTAGGATAGAGTGTAGATAAAGTGCACAAAAAAGCGTACTAAAACAGTAGTCAAAAGTGTAGGAAAGTGTATTGTGATAGAGGGTAGCTAAAGTGTACAAAAAGCATAGTGAAAGTGTAGTTAATAGTGTGGGAAAGTCTATTAGGATAAAGTGTAGCTAAAGTGTAGTAAAACTGGAGTTAGATGTGTAGGAAAGTGCAGCTAGATGGAGAAAGTGTACAAAAGTATATTAGGATTGAGTGTAGGAAAAGTGTACAAAAAAGTACAAAAAGTGTAGTTAAAAGTGTAGGAAAGTGTTGTGATTGAGTGTACAAAAAAGCGTAGATAAGTGTAGCTTAATTTCCCTAATGGTTGGACTTGTCAAAAATCCGCACGGGCAGGTCACGTGACCGTGTTGAACTTGCCACGTCAGCATTTTCGAGTCCTCAACCACCACAACTACTACTACCCAACAACCCACCTCAACCCAGCACGAAAACAAAGCCAGCGTGGGCTCAACAGCCCCGCCGGCTTCACAAGATGAGTTCTCACTCACCATTATCATCACTACTCACCTCGAGCACATCCGCGGGCTCAAAGCTTGCCCCACCACCTTCCACCACCCAACTTCGACACGAAAAAACAGTCGGCGAGGGCTCAACAGCCCCGCCGGCTGTCACAGGTGAGTTTCTACTCACCCACCACCACCACCTCTCACCTCGTATACAGCCCGAGGGGCTGTATGCCCCACCACCATTTCCCACCTCAACCTCAACATCAAAACACGGCCGGCGAGGGCTCAACAGCCCCGCCGGCTGCCAAAGGTGCGATTTCACTCCCACTACATCCACTCACCTCGAACACAGCCGGTTGGGCTGTCCGCCCCACCACCACCACCCACCTCACCCCACCCTCAATTTCAACATGAACACAGCCGTTGAAGGTGCTCCGCCGGCATCACCAGGTGAGCCTCGCTCACCCATCACCACCACCACTGCTCACCCCACCATAGATCCCACCATTCTTTCGTAAGCTTGCAAGCTCGTTCGAGCTCGCCTCATGCCACCTTCTCACCAACACCTCTTCACGAGCCTCACTGGCTGCCTTGGGACACCTTGTAGGTAAGCTCATCCCCCCCACCATCTCTGATTCCTCTCTCATCACCATCAACAGCTGTACCTTGCTCCCTGGGTTTGTCCAGCACCACAAGTAAGCTCATTCCCTCACCATCTCTGCTTCTTCTCTCATCATCTCAACAGCTGTACCTTGC
Source organism: Chalciporus piperatus (assembly GCA_038093975.1). Taxonomy (NCBI): domain Eukaryota; kingdom Fungi; phylum Basidiomycota; class Agaricomycetes; order Boletales; family Boletaceae; genus Chalciporus; species Chalciporus piperatus. The sequence goes on from JBBPTG010000103.1 coordinate 6,438, forward strand.
TTGATAGCAGTTAGTAGATGTAGTACATGATCTGTAGTAGATAGTGGTCAATAAATTCATTTTTAATCATCATGATTATGTGTGATTTAATAGTAGTGAATGGGCCAGTATTATCAGAATATAGTCAGCTAATATGAACACTATTATGACATTATATCTGCTAATTACAATGGCTTTCTGAAGATAATTGTATGGAAATATCAAGATTTTTCAGAAAATCCAGAGAATAACAAGGGGGGGCTACTTATGTTGATAAAATTGGAAGAAATATCAGAAATATGAAGAAATGTCAATAATAGTTGGTATTTATGAGAATTACTTTGGAAATATCTACTATTCTATACAATTATCCAGGGGAGGGTTTTCCTGATGACTTCATCCATGGCGCCCACGCCAACTGTCGTCCCATCCACTACAGATGGCTCTCCGAGCGAAGATGAAGAAAGCATCGGACACGAGTTGTGGTCATCCCCATGTCAACATTCCGCCACCCTTGAAGGTCATCTTGCATTCCTTCGTTCGCTCACCGATCAGATGGAGTATCTGAGCATTGTCAATGTTCTCCACTACGCTCAAGTAAGTAACCTTGTTTACCATTGGACTATGTTTATAGTTGACAATCGAGTCATCAGGTGAAGACCACAGCTGAGATTCCATTGCCTTGTGGGATAAACTGGGAGTATGACATCTTCCATCTGCCACAAGAGGGACATCACTGGTCAGCTGGACATCAGTCGGCATTCGACAGTGATTTGTTCAATGCATCTGGTGAAGCCTGTGGGCGAGCTTCGTTGCTTTCTCAAACGTTGCTAGCCGGAAGGCTTGTACGGGACGTCAAGATTGTTGGCAAACAAAGAACCTCCCTCCACGGGTATTCCTTCATTGCCCCAGAGCTCAGGGGCAAGACATTGCCCACCCAACACATTACCGACGTGATCCTCCCATGGTGCAAACGAGTAGCCGAAGAACTCATGGAAGCGCATGCCAATGGCATATCACGCCGCCCTCATCGCTGTCCGGCCAATGTCAGGGGCAGGTGGGAGGCGGCACTGGACTTCATGCTTTTGCTGTCAACCGACAAGCACTATCGGCAACTGATTATGGCCTTGGAGAAAATCCCGCTGGATGCCGATTGTGCACGCCAACTTCCTCCGCCACTAGATTTCAGCTGGCAAACTGCGTCACACTACCTGGGAGAGGTCCCACATAAAAGTTGGCAGGCAGCTTTCGAGGTGATTTCTGCCCTCACAGTGATGAATTCATCTGGTGAAAGCTGCAGAAGGTGGTACATCGCCCTAGATGCAGCCTTCATTGGGATGGGACTTCGTGATGTCATCATGTCAGAGTCTTCCTCGGTCTCCTGTTCTTATCCATTCATCCCCGTGTTTGTATCGTCCTCGGAGATCACACAGTCTCACATCGTTGACATTATCCAATGGTGCAAAGCCTTCACGCGCTCCATCATCAAGTCTCCCCGTGACAAACAGACGGCGAGGAAACAACAGCAATCGGTCGGCGAAGCACCGAGCGATCAGCCTGCAAAGAGACCGAGAGTTCCTGATGTAGTGAATGCGGATGCAGTATCAGTGCCAAGGCCAGTGAGGACGCAAAGAAGTTGAATGTGACAGACTATCTTATCAATAGAGACTTGGTTTGATGGTGGAATATATATACTATGCTACCTAGCAAAGAGCTTATCATGTATGTTACTTTGATCAGACTGAACTGCTCTCATCGTTCTCTCGAGTGACTCGTACCTCCTCAGCGTTGAAGTATCTTGTTGAGCGGTGAGTAGTGTTTCAAAGTCCAGTTGCGCAACTGGTACAAGACTGGCAACTGGACTGCAGTTGCCAGTTGCCGGCATTTGAGATCAAAAGACTGCAGTTGCAACCCAAAAAAAGACCGGTTGCAACCGATGCACAGCCACCCCCTATGTATTACCCTATTTTTTCTGATTTTTCCTGATTTTTCCAGACCTTTATGGATGTTATTTGAGTTTTTTGATGAATATTGATGTTAGCCAATGACAATGTTGATTAACATGTCATAGAATTCATTCAATCATGTATATACACTCTCTGAGTTACATATTTATCTATATATCATTAGTCTGCATTGAGAATTGAGTCTCTGATTGGTCTTGACTTCACATGTAACTTGATAATATCTGATGTATCACTACAAAAAACATGCTGTTTTGAAATGCTCATATCTTTATAGCTTGTGAACCGTTTTGCTTGATCCGGGAACCGATTTATAGCCAGGAACCGGTACTATTTTCAATTTCTCCCACGCCAAGCGTAGAGCCGGCTGCAACCGATTGCAACCACCAAAAGACCGGTTTTTATTGGTTTTGATCCAGTCTTTTTGAATTAATTAATTAAAAAAACTGGTCTCGGTCCGGTCGCCTTCCTAATGAGAAAAAAGACCGGACTGGACCAGACTTTTAAACACTAGTGGTGAGAGTTCCGCTGTGAACTTGATTCAACAACTCCTGCACTCTACTCATTATCGCCGTGGTTCTCATCTTCAGCTTGTCGATGGTGTCGCCGATTTCGCTCAACCCAGTTGACAACTCCTGGTTGGCGCGAAGGACCACTACATTAGCCTCAGTGATAGACCAACATGATAGGCGATGTACTCACCATCTTGTTCCCCTGGTTGACGGGGATTCACCTTCACTACCTCGCCAATCTTTTTGCAACCATCTAATGGATCATAGACGGAGTAGCCGTTGCCAACATTGTGCAGCGATAGCCCAGTGGTAACAGATTGATTGCCAAAGACAATGGCAATAGGGAGGCGTGTGTTGGTCGCTGGTTCTGAGTCTTCATCGGCAGAGCTGTTAATGGACTCAGGACTTGTGAAGGCTCTGCGTGGGTTTGTTGTTGACAGCGCCATTGTCTCCCATGTCCCGGCCTCGTGAATTGTCTCCCCCGTTTCGCTGTTGACTATCACCGGATATGATTGCAGCGCTGAACATCGCTGCTTCCTCTTGTTGCAGGGAAGGCATGGTCTGAACTTGCCATGCTTCTTGGTAAGTGTGCATTCAAACTCGTTGGCACACAAATCACAACTCTATGGGTGTTGTTCAGCCGTGTGAAGAAACATGGGGAGGTGTCTTACCGGTTCGTAGTGCATGCTGAGTGATGAGGAGGAACGAAGGACATTGATCACAACCTCTGGTTTTAACATCATTCAATTTCCATTTTGACAGTCTCATATGACGTAATGGCCAGCGCCAACTATTATCAGGTACATTGTGTAGCGCACTATTTACAATACAATATACATCAGGTTGGTGTGAGCCAAGAAAAGAGCGAGAAAACCAACTTGTTCATGACAGCAAGTCCGGCCTTGGTTGACCAAACATCTGAGTCCCCGCCGCTCTGCTCTCCTGCAGTTGGCGGAGCTGTTCACGAAAGATTTGAACCTCGTGATGTTGTGCGGCGACCAATTCCTCCTGTTCCCTGATGCATTGTTCGAGAATCTCATTACCCTCATCGATCAACACCAATGATGCCTCCAGAAGACAGAGGTGTGCCAAGTGTCTGTAGCACCACTGTGATCGATCACTTAGTCGCTGGAAGCGATTGTGGATCCGTTGCCGCATTTCCTCTAATGCCTGGGTTTGCTCGAGCACCACATCCAATTTTTGCCGCTGTTGCCTGAGCCTTTCTTGGAGTTTGGTGTTGTGCGATGTGGACATGTCTAAAGATTCAGATGAATTACTTTAACAAACTGGATATGATTAGCGTACCTATTGGCGAGAAAATGAGATGGACACATGGACGTTGGGAGTGCCCCTGGTGTGACCTGTGTGTCAGAGCAGACTTCCTAATTAACTCTCACGCATAATTGGTGCCTGTCTCGGCCTTCGGCATTGCCAAAAGTTGGCAATTCAAGGGCAGTACTCGCCAGAATATACCTATGTCCTTGGCCAGCAAAATTCGCGTATCGACAATGTGACTCTGTGAAATATTCCATTCACACAGAGGTATGGTTGGGACACACAAGAATACAGCAATACAACCGATGCTGCACAGTGATACTAATAAACCGACATTGCTCCCTAGTTTTCCCACTGGACTTGTACGGTGTTCCGCCTCAACACTCATCTGGCGGAATTGGAATACAGGTTTAGGCTTATATAAAGCAAGACACTGAAACAGCGAAGCAACCTTTAGATCACAGTGGGGCACGAACTCGCACCGAAAACGGAATTTTCTTTTACGGCGGATTTCAGCAACCGAGCACGCGCCTGGGCGTACGCGACGCGGTGTCGTGTAGCGTTCTCGTCGAGTTTTCCCGAGTCCCTTCAGTATGGATGTCCCCCCACCTCCTGTGATCGTTTTCGGAGCGAAATGTAGTCAGTAAAATCGAAAAATCTGAGAAAAATAGTATTATTGTTCATTTCTAGCTGTAGCACTCGCCCTCAGGTCATTCCTGAGGTCGTATCCACCCAGTGCAGGGTCCTCAGGGAGTGTGACGCGCTCTTGCCTCGATATGGCAAGTCCCCCTGCTTCCGTACATACTTAATTTCTGTTTCTATTTTTTTCTACGTGATGCCGTGTGACCCATCATGCCCCATGAGAGAGGAGCCGTTTAGTTCCCTCATGGGACACGCTGGTTTTGGCGGATGGGAAAAATTTCCCGCCCGCTCGAGCGTGCCCCATGCAAAACTGGATGAAAAGCCAGTCATGGGGCACGCTCGCTAAAGTTGAGCGCTCGTGGTCCTCCCCTGCCCGTCGTCCTGGCTCCCTTACATGCCCAGGCACCTTCCGCACCTCTCGTTCATCCCGTCGACATCATCACAACGTGTTCCGTCGCTCGTCGCCGCCTCCCTCCTCCCAAATTCACCTCAAACGCCTGACGAGGCGGGCGCACATGTGGCGCCGATGTGTCTCAGCGAAAGATCTTCCCGAATTTCTTACAATCTGACCTTGCTTCCAAACAGAAATCATTCTGGAAGTGAAATTTGAGTGGCAACCCACAGCGAAATTAATGGCTCGGAATGCTGAGAATGGTCAAACATGGCGCCGACATTTCTCGGCGAAAAACCTCGCCTATGGCAAAGTATACAGTCAAACATACCCAATTAGCAAATCACCGAAGATCAATTGGGATGTACTGACAACATTCATCACTGAACACGTCCAGCGACGCATTTAAGGTGATCCAGCGTGACACCGAACTCGCCGAACTCCGAAAATGTCCAGTGAAACAACACCGAATGTGACCAATACTTATTCATCACTTTGCTGACACCAAAATTAGCAAATGGGCCCATGGGTGGTCTGCCGACCACCCATTTCGGCCCACCAGTCACTTTACCGAGTAACTTATCTGGGCCAAAATTGGCTGGCCAGTAGTGGACCCAACAATTTCGGCAATTGGCTGGCCGGTCGGCTTCCCAAAATTGGTGCCATTCCTTGTGCTGGATGACGGCCCTACACTGAAGTCAGTGTGTCCGACATGGGAGACAGAGCTCATCAGCAGTACTTGGGACAAATACCTCGTGGCTGCTTTCAAAAGTAAGTTCATACACATTGAAAGTGGCCTGATGCTCAATGCCTCCCAGTAGGTTTGCCACTGCCAGCAGTGCCCAAGGACAAATTTGAGATGACACGGGCTGATGAAGGTCACTGGAATTTGCCGATGCTCAATGTATCTTCGGCAAGCCTCGACAAGCAAGAGCGGCTCATTTGTGACTTTATGTGTTGAACTGGTGACGTCCTAAGCCCTAAGGCTACGGACTACCAGAGCAGCATACTGTGTAGACACAAAGGGAGTTTGTGCTCGCTCACCTGATTGCAACATTGTGGTTGTGGTTAAAGAGTTATATTAACTCAGATCGACTGAGTGTGAATATATATGTGTACAGTGGTGATTACCTAATCAACTATCATATATAGAAACATAGTGAACTGTACATTATGAGCGTAATATGTTCAACACTCCCCCATGCTTAGTGTACACTAGTATATGCGAGCATAGTAAGAATGTATATTCATGCACACAAACTAATCGGTGTGATGTATCACTAAACCAAGGAGTGAACGGAACTTCTCGAATTTGATATAACCCAGATTCTTTGTAAAGATATCTGCAGGGTTTTCATTTCCTTCAATGTAGAAAAGTTCAATGTGCTTTCCTCGATTGCATCACGAATTGTGTGATAAGCAATACATATATGCCTATGCTTTTTCTGGTTGACAGGATTTTGTGATAAAAATATCGATCCCTGATTGTCGCTAACACTGAAAAGAATCTGACTTCCAGCGTCCGATTGCCTGAATTTGTGCTGGTGGGGCACCCGCGGCCGCTAGAGAAGTCGCGCCACCAGCACGAAGAGAATGCCCACCGATACGCATGCTAGCGTCAAAAAATTTGGCGAGAGTGTTGACAAACCAGGCCCGGCGAGGAACAGACCCATCACGGCGGAGCCATAAATGCGGATGGAGAGGAAAAAGCGAGTCGCAAGACTGAAGATAGGCGCGGAAGGCTGCGTACGGATCCGGAGATAACTGGGTGAGTTGAACAAGGATGATATTCCCTTTGTAAGAAGAGTCAGTCTTGTCGCGGGGAAGTTGGAAGGAATAGGAAGAAGGTGTAATGATGACTGAGTGACGGAGCGAGAGTTTGGCGAGGCTGCGGGGACGCGGATTGTCGGGGGTGACTAGTTCTCCTAGACGCAGCAAAGCGAAAAATCCCGTCAGGAGGAGTGCAACGAAGAGGAGGTCGTCGTGGCTGAGTGGACGTGAAAGAGTTTCGACGACGTGATTTAGGTGATCTCTCGTGAGCGGCTGTTTTTGACGCAACGGTGAGGAAAGACGTCGCATAGCACCCTTAAGAGTGCGCACAACGACCGATGACTGTCGATTTGCGCAGATGTGAGGATAAAATGGCGCCAGCTCAGAGACGATACCGGTTAGGTAAGTACGGATGGAGTGAGGTTTGATATGGTGAGCCATATAGGTGATGTAGAAAGATAGAGTGTCGATAGTCGGGTCAGGGTCGAAGGAGTGAAGATGGCAAAACGTCAGGTAAGAGTTGAGTGCTGACGAGTAAGTCGCATTTGTAGATTGATCAAAGGCGAATCCAAGCATGACAGAGCGCTCGATACGAAGCTGCTCAAGAGTGGACTTTGACCAGGAATGGATCATGTTGTCGCCGCCCCCAGCGTCGGTCGAGGGGGTTGAAAGTTAGAAACCTGTAGGCCAGGTTCTCGATCAAGGGCGAGATCAACACGAAGTCGCGATAAGCCATCTGCTACCTCATTATAAAACCCTGGGACGTGAAACACTCGAAAATCGACATCAGCTTCTAAAACCGCATCAACTACTTTTATCAACATCCAATTCATGGACGGCATAGCAGCTAAGGAGTTGAAAAGTTGAACCGTGTTAAGGTTATCGGTGAAAATTGCCAGTCGTCCGCGTCGCGGGACGCGAGGGACCGCTTGAAGAATAGCGGACGTGACAGACAGGGCTTCGAGATAAAAGATAGTTACTTGGGCAGGCAATTGTGAATGGAATGCTTCGAGTGGTGAGAAGAAACCCTCGAGTGTGGATGGGAACCAAAACCCAAGGCCAATGAGAGAAGCATCACAATATACCTTCAAGACGGAGGATGGGAGACTGGCGAAAGACCACGATTCGGATTTGAGGAAGAAGACGCCTTGGGACCGAAGAAGGTGACCGATGACCCAAGTAAACTCTCTTTCAACATCCTGATTGACCCAGATAAGGGCCCTTTGGTGAGATTTTCCTGTAGTCTTGGAGTAAACCCCGCAAAGCCCTGGACGTAGCAAAGGATACACGTTGAGCGCCCAATTGAGGTAACCCGCGATGTGCTGAAAGTCCCTCAAAGAACAACGAGTTCCATGCTGCGCAAATTCACGAAGAGATGACATCAACTGCAGACACGAGTCGTCCGACATCCGAACCCGCATGAGATTAGGCTTGACTTCAAATCCGATGATGGGAAGCTCAGGACCAAAGATTTGTTTCTTTTCTTCATGGGGAAGACCGATGAAATCCCAGAGAAGGAGTAGACGGACAAGATTTGAAGGCATAAATTTGTTGTAACGACTATAAAAGAGTTGTTCTCCCTTTCGTTGAGCTGAGAAAGAGTCGTCGACATAGATATATAGCAGGTAGATGAGAAGCTTCATAACGGCAATCCAGATTACGAGTGACATGAAAGCGTGGAAGATTCGTTGTGAACCTCGACCTCCAAAGACATTACGTTGATCTACGTAACACTTCGAATCGATCGTGACCACTTGTTTGCATCAGCAAATCCTCAGTGAGCTGCACAGTGCTGTGGCACTCTGCACAGCATGTTACACCTGTCACAGTATGACAGAAAGGTCCCCCTCTGTGCAGCATAGCCACAGCACTGTACAGAGTCTCGATTCTGTACGAACTTGTACAGAAGCAAAAGTTTTACCAGCCTCTGTCTTCTGTACTTGCGAAATTCTCTTTGCATGTTCATGAGTAGTAGAATAAAATATATTTATTCCATGTACTAGTATCTATGAGTAGTATCTAACTCCTGTCGTTGTCCATTGTCCATTGTCGTCCTCGGACTGGATGAGTGGCCAGCCTGAGGAGCCGCCGCGTTTTTTAACTCGTTTGTGGTGCGGGTGAGTCGCTCGGGCCATGGGTGAGCCGCTCGGGGCGTAGGTGAGTCGATTGGGGCATGGATGGGCCGGTTGGACCACTGGTGGGCCGTTTGGGTCGCTGAGAACTCGTTTGGGGCGTGGGCGAGTCGCTCGGGGCGTCGGTGAGTCGATCGGACCATAAATGGGCCGGTTGGACCACTGGAGGGCCGTTTGGGTCGCTGGAGGGCCGTTTGGGTCGCTGGAGGGCCGTTTGGGTCGCTGAGAACTCGTTTGTGGTGCGGGTGAGTCGCTCGGGACATGGGTGAGCCGCTCGGGGCATAGGTGAGTCGATTTAGGCATGGGTGGGCCGTTTGGGTCGCTGGAGGGCCGTTTGGGTCGCTGGAGGGCCGTTTGGGTCGCTGGAGGGCCGTTTGGGTCGCTGGAGGGCCGTTTGGGTCGCTGGAGGGCCGTTTGGGTCGCTGGAGGGCCGTTTGGGTCGCTGGAGGGCCGTTTGGGTCGAGGGCCGTTTGGGTCGCTGGAGGGCCGTTTGGGTCGCTGGAGGCCGTTTGGGTCGCTGGGACGTTTGGGTCGCTGGAGGGCCGTTTGGGTCGCTGGAGGGCCGTTTGGGTCGCTGGAGGGCCGTTTGGGTCGCTGAGAACTCGTTTGTGGTGCGGGTGAGTCGCTCGGGACATGGGTGAGCCGCTCGGGGCATAGGTGAGTCGATTGAGGCATGGGTGGGCCGGTTGGACCACTGGAGGGCCGTTCGGGTCGCTGAGAACTCGTTTGTGGTGCGGGTGAGTCGCTCGGGACATGGGTGAGCCGCTCGGGGCATAGGTGAGTCGATTGGGGCACTAATGGGCCGGTTGGGTCGCTGATGACTCGTTTGTGGTGCGGGTGAGTCGCTCAGGACATGAGTGAGTTATTTGGGCGGCAGGTGAATCGCTCGGGGCGTACGTGAGTTGTTTGGGATGTCAGTGAGTTGTTTTTGGGCACGGATGGGCCGGTTGGACCACTGGAGGGCTGATTAGGTCACTGGTGACTCATTTGAGGTGCTGATAACTCGTTTGGGGTGTGGGTGAGTTGCTTGGGGCATAGGTGAGTCAATTGGGGCATAGATGGGCCAGTTGAATCACTGGAGGGCCGATTGGGTCGCTGAGAACTCGTTTAGGTGCGGGTGAGTCGCTCGGAGCAATGGCAGGTCGTTTGGGATGTCGGTGAGTTGTTTTTGAACACAGATGGGCCAGTTGGTGCACTGGGGACTAGTAAGTAATACTAGACAAAGAACGACAAAATGTACCAACCAAGGTCACGTGATGTGTTCCTGCGCGCAAAATTCCGCCAAGTCTCGAGGCATTAGGAAAAGAAAAGCTACATTTTATTAGCATTGTAAACTAGTAATCAATGCCAATCATTTTACCTGTTTTTACTATGGAATAAACATGTAACATGTACGCTTTTTTAGTATATTAGTACTACACACTTAGACAATCACTAACTACGGGTTTCCTGGTGTACTGTAGGAGGCCTGTGGACAGTGTGAACTTGGCCAGTGGCTGTGGCACGGCCGTGAATTGGGCCGGCGGCTGTGGCGCGGCTGTGTCGTGGGCAAATTCTGTCCCTAAATGGATGATTTGCTGATGTGATTTGCCATAAGGGATGCATTGGCATTTGTCGGTACGCCTCAGAAACATCAGCCTTCCAGAGGATCAGGTCGGCATTAGGATCCAGTCTCCGAATCGGCCGAAGCGCGTTACCCAAGTCTTGGACGTTATCAAGGGTGACACCGGCAATATCATCCCTTGAAATCATGTTGTTAAGAGCAAACTCACCCACACTATGGTCAGTGACAAGACGGAATTTGCCTGTGCCCGGCTTAGGTACGGCGTGAATGGGCATGCTATACATCCCAGGAAGGAGATCCGGCCCGAATGGAGATGAATATTGTCCAACCTCAACCTCTTTCTGAACTTGACCTCTAAGGAAATCACCTTCCCCTTGAGAACGGATAGGTCGCTGTGAATTGTCGAAGGTAAGAGGCCAATCACCATAATGAGTATCGGCAAAAGGCCAAAAACCCTCGCGAAGACCACGACAGACGGATTCAACAAAGGGTTGGTTTGGATGCGACGAAAGGAGGGATTGGAAGCGGTCGATGTTGATTGGAGTTGAGATGCGAAAGAGATGGGAATGAGTTTTTATGGTGTCGAGAGCTTCAACATTTTTGAACTCGTTAAGAGATGGTGAAGGAAGTGGGTCAGCAAACTCAGTCCAACGAACAGTACGACTACGAATAGCTGCATGAGAACTCCAGACCATATGCCGCCGATGTTTTGGTTGTTCACTGAGTTGTTGATTGAGTTTTTGACTTTGGGCAGTCTGGTCGTCGATGAGATCCTCGGCAGCCACGGCGATCGCAGACGTGGTCGTATGAGCATTCAGATGCCGACTTGTGACAGGTGCCTCGATTCCAGTTATGGCAGGGATCTCGGCGTCCAGAATTGGGAGCACATCGTTCCGCCCGTCCTCCCCGAGCTCCTCCTCCGGATCCGGAACTCATACCCATACCAAATGGGGAGAGATGTAGGGTTCTAAGAGCCTCGAACTTGGTAAAGTCATTGAGGCGTAGGTGTTTTTGATTTGCGACTTTGAGTCGGATGGCTCGGTCGAGTTTAATGACCCGGTCATGATGGGATGGATGGACGGCTGTAAAGAGGGCGGAGACATAGGATTGATACTCGAGGTACTCGGAATAGTAATGGGGCAAGGCATAGCAAATGGCTTGCAGGGTCTTGCCGAAGGCAATGACCCACTCCCCATGGGTCTGGATCTCTTTGGATTGTTTAGTGGTTTGGACGGAGATTTGGAAGAAATCTCCGATGTCGTGAGACTGTTTATCTTCGATAGAAGTCGAGTATTGTGCTCTGAGCACTTTGGCGAGATCAACGGCTCGCCCCTTGACAATATTTGCCCACTGGTCAGGCGGGAAATCGGGACAGCCTGGAGCGAGCATGAGCTTGCGGACGACGAGATTGGGGTCATTGGACCAGTTGTCGAGGAGATCGAGGGCATCCTTATGCTGGGGGGAAAGGAGAGTTCGTTGGACAACAGAGGATGACGCCCAAGGAAAACGGGCTTCGTCGACGGCCACTCTTCCTCTCTTACGAACGGGTTCCTGCTCTTCTTCGGATGATCCTGAAGAAGAAGCTCCTCTTCTTCGACGAGTGGTTGTGGAGGTGTTTCCCCTCGAGAGAGAACGGTCTGACTCTCGATCCGCTCCATCAGGGTCACATCCTTCTTCATCTCATTGAGAGGTTTGTCCGCGAACTCGGTATGACGATTCAGCCTCGTCGAGCATGGAGATATAGGTGGGAAAGGCTTCTCGGACGGCTTCGTCGGATGATCCATCCTGAGAAGCAGTGAGGGCTGCTTGAATCCCGAGAATAGCATTGGATTTCGAGATGTCGGACCGTTTGAACTGCTCGACAAAGGCCAAGGCTCTTTCAACCAAGCTGTCGTTGGCTGATGAGCTACCCGCTCCAGTAGAGACGGTTTGCGACGATCCGCCGGCATGATTCGACATGAGCAAACGTAATGGGAGTGAAATGACTTAAATTGATGCAAAAGATCAGCCAACTAGCGAGACCACAGGAAACCGGTTAACTAATGATGCATAATAGAAAGGACAACGGGCCCACCTAGCGAGACAACAGGAACCGGTCTGAGGAGGGAACGAGGCCTTCCTGAAACTGATATCCCGCTAGGAGTATGACGACATAGACAAAGGAGGTGGCAACAGCTGGCGGTACTCAGGCGCGTGAGAGCGAGCATTGGCCAATTAGATTCGTATAAATAAATCTTTAAACCCAACAAGAATAGCTAGACTTGGCTCATTATCATGACAGTTCAAGTTGTACCCTTAGCATAGAAGATATTGTGCAAAAAGCTACATGACAGATATTTTGCTCATTCCTGCCTGCAATGTCTCCTTTGCCACAATACTGGCCCATTTAAGCAACCCTTTATCTTCCCTGAATGTGTTGGAGAGAAAGAATATCAAGCCAAGACCAAGGTTATCAACCTTGGTGGCCTTCAAAAAGATCTCTTCTACTTTGCTTCGATTGTGCAATGATTGCTCAATAGCACTCTGTGTCAGTATTGGTGAGGTTACCTGACTTGCAGCAAACAGCTGCACAAACAGCTCTCTGAGGAAATTCTGTGCTGATGGCTTGAGAACAGTAAAGTCGAGAGGCTTTGGCAGTGGTGGATCAATAGGCCAAAATCTGAGATCAATTAAACTATCACTTACCTTCAATATTGTGAGTGAGCAGCAATCTTTTGCAATCCACCAGCCATATCCCTTGGCTATGTTTTTCATTCGCGATGACGATATGGCCTTGATGTTAAACCGGCCATTGTCATCTTTGAGATTTCTGATCACCTCGGCACCACCAACACCTATTTCACCAAGATCACGGAGGAAATCCCACAAACAGAATTGAAGTGTGATTTTATAGGAGTGGGACATTTGACAGAGGTGCTGGCAGACCAGGGTGTAGTATGGGTTGTATGACTTTTCCTGGAGTACGGAGCATCAGACTGCAATGGATGGATGATCGGACCACATACATTGCCACAACAGTGGAGGATGACACGAACAATCTCTCGCTGTTGCACCTCTGACAGGCTAAGCTGCACCAACCGGTCGCAGGCATCATGATAGTCCTAAGGGTGGCAAGTCGAAAATGATTCTTGAGAATGGATAAAGAAACACTCACACTACTGCTCATCAGCACGACAAAGATGCTCCGTCGAATGTCCGTGTTCATCCCTTGCTTCCGCGCAAGTGTCAGAAGAGCCCCATTACTGACGTCTTCGACATCGGCCTCAGGACGTTTCCGAGACGTTTCGCGCAGTTGGTCGGGGGGAGGGTCGTGCGCCTTAAGCCCTGATAAGAACTTCTTCATTCGTTCAACAGCATCACCTCCCTGATGCTGTGCCGCACTCTTCTTGATTTTGTTGTTCTTGAGGTTAGTGAGGGTCTCGATCATAAACTTGGTACGTGATGCGTCAGTTGCAACACCCGATTGTGCCAGCGTAACGATATCCTTCAATGCCATAGGGTCGTCTTGCCGAAGTTGCTGGCCAGAAACTCGTAGGATCTGTAGAAGTAGCCCGACCCGGAACTCAGAAAGCGGTTTACTGAGTAGGTCCTTGATTATGTCGTACACGAGGATGCAAGAGATGACTTGGAAATTGTATAGCTCTGATAGGAGGACAATGAGATTGGAGCACTCCTTTCCCTGCTCCTCCGTGGCAGGACTGCCGCTATCGTGAAGTCGAAGATGGCGCTCGTAGGCCAACATGACGTTTTGCACGACAAAGGCGGCTGGGAATGTCAATGTCACGACTATTTGCTGCTGAGAACACCTACCAAACTCAACGCCGATAAGTCTGTCTATCCCAGAGATGAATGCCGCGTTCAAGACGATAAACGAATCGATGAGCATAGCATGAGAAGCGATTCCGCCAATTATCAAGGTAGTCAATGTAGCCGTTACATCTGTGCAACCGTTAGTAGGAAGTACCAATGGGAAAACGACATGTACCATGACTGCGGTGCTCCCGATAGACACCCTGAACAGCGTCCAGAACTGTTGACATGTTTTGCTCGCTCATCCTGCGCATGACCGGGATGAGGCGCCAGTTATATAAGTGAGGGCACCAACTTGCCTGTTGATCAAACCTTTTAGTTGACGTGTAAGATTGACGACCTCATCGTGACCCTCTTTCCTGTTCGACTCTTCGGTCTTCTTTGGCTGACGCTCTTCGACCCCATTTGACTGGCTGGCTGCACTAAAGACGGTTTCATTGAGCGTATTCGAGAAGTCAAGCAAATCTGGTCGGAGGTCTCAACAAATTGGTTTCCACTTAACGAGGGCAAAGCTCACCGTCCAGTCCGTCAGCCTCGTCTCCTTTCCTGCGCTTAGCTCCTTTCGAGTATCCGAGCTTCGCCTCCAGATACGCAATGTACTCGTCCTCCTCCGCCTCCTCTCGACTCCGGCGAAGGTGTGGCGCAGCTTGGCCCTTTGCCGGAACCATCTGTGTCATCACTACAGTGTGTCAAGAAAACAAGATCTCCACTCACTCGTCTTTTGTTTTGACACGTTTGCACAACAACGCTATCGATTCAAGAAAAGACAGGCTCAACTCAACACTCGATTCCATGAAGGCATTATGCGTAATCTAATGACATGACGATTCATCTACTGCTTGTCTCTAAACATCTTCTCGATAGCCTCACTGGAGTAAGACTTCGGGCGTTCAAGTGCTGTAACAAAAGCGATTAGACGAGGAATCCCAGAAGACATTGGTACTCACGTGCACCGAGAGCCCGGTCCCAAATAAGTTGTGCCGCAACACCAAATGCCCTTGATACACCAAACAATACTGTGTAGAATTGCATTTGCGTCAAACCATAGTGTGTGAGAAGCACACCCGAATGAGCATCGACATTTGGCCACGGGTTCTTGGCCTTGCCCGCCTAAAAAAAAACTGATCAGTAATTCGCACAGTGAGAAGGAGGAGACACGAACCTCCAAAAGAATATTGGGGACGATATTGTAAACCTGACCGACTAATCTAAAGAGCGAATCCTGGGGCAAATGTTTCAAAGCGAATTCGCGCTGCGCAGTGTAGCGTGGGTCCGTTTTGCGCAATACCGCGTGGCCATAGCCCGGCACAACCTGGCCAGCCTTCAGCGTGGACCATACATACTCGCGGACAGCCTCATCAGTGGCATTCTCGCCAATCTTCTCTTGCATCTTTCGCAACCACAGAAGTACCTCTTGGTTGGCAAGACCATGAAGGGGTCCAGCCAGACCATTGAGGGAAGCACCAAACGCCAGGAAAGGGTCTGAAAGCGCAGACCCGACTAATTTGCCGGTGTGAGCAGAAACATTCCCTCCTTCGTGATCACTGTAAGCGTTAATGAGGACAAGAACGATCCAAAGAACCAAAGAATCCCAACCTGTGAATGGTGATATACAACCGAAGGAGCTCCACGAAAGCTTCGTTGTCACCGAATCCAAGCAGAGTAGCAAGGTTGTGGGAATAGTCCTTGTGGGGGTCGATGGCAGGAAGCTTTCCATCCCCGAAAACATTGCGATAAATCCTCCCTGCAATGTTTGGAAGCTTGGCAATACTGGGAAGGAATATGAGATGACGTAAAGGGCGAACAATGAACAAACACACAGATCCATTGCATCCTCGAAGGTCGGTCCCCAATACTCCTTCTTTGAAACACCATCCTGGTATGCTTTGGCGAACGCGGAATCATGGTTGAGCTAGCAGGGCTTAGACACGAGCCAAAACACCGAGGAAGACATCTTACCGCGGTGACAGCTAGACTGAACTGGCTCATTGGATGGAGTGTAGGAGGGCATCTGTCGAGAATTTCCTCAACAAACTCGGGAAGAGCAGCACGCGCTGCCCAGTCTCTGGACAGGCTTGTGACCTGCTCCTGGGTTGGGATTTCGCCGGTGACGAGCAGCCAGAAGAGGCTTTCAGGCAGAGGTTCAGAGCCGCCAGGAGCTTTGGGTAGGAGCTCTTGGCATTCTGGGATAGATTTACCACGGAAACGGATTCCCTCCTCTATCATGGACTGTAAGTGGCAAACCTCGTTAGCTGAAGTGACTACCAACCTGCATCCAGAACAGAGCCATCCCAAATGAGCGCTGGGAGACCTCGCATGCCGCTAGGAAGGGTACGGTGAGAGTGTGAATGGACGGCGAGGGAAGAAACACACCCATAGAGCTGGTCTACTAGGACAGGCCCGAAGGATTTTTTTCCGTGTTCAGCACGTATTTGCTTGACCTAGAACCAAGTTAGATGAGGTGGAGCGATGAAAGGAAGAGAATGCCTTTTCTATTTCTGTAGGAATTATCTCAGCGAGGCGTTCTTTGAGAGTGGATTGTTTTGGTACTGAGGAAGAGAACCGGACCGACGCGACGCCAGCGCGCGCGAACGGAGAACGTGACTGAGACGGGAAGTCAGTTGACATCTTCGAGTGGGAGAACAAGGAGGGAGACGTACTGCCTGAACGACGGAACGAAGGGAGGCAGCCATGAAGGGAAGAAGAGATTTGGCGGAGGAGACTGAGAAGATGGAACGAGAAAGAAAACGTTGAGAGCGCCGCCGCCGAAAAAAAGTGCAGAGGGAATTACCGGATCCGTGCTGTGATGTAAGAATACGTGCGCGCTGATAGACTCGATGATCTAATAACATTAGTCTAATAACCCCGTTATTAGTAATAACAACTCACTACTTCTATCATTGATAATAGTCTATCACGTCGGTTTAACACCCAAGATGGCCAAACGAAAAAGATCCACTGATCATCCTCACCAACCCAACTCCCTTTTACCACAGGTTAGGTTTTCCAAATGTCACGTCGCTATCTCTCATCCCCCTTTCTGCTAGAAAAAACATTACCGTCAGCGTGCCCACGCCAATCCTTTCTCCGATCATGCTCTTGACTATCCTACATCACCCCTTGCGATCAACTGGAGTGAACACTATCCGGCTTTCTCAGCATCCGGAAAGACGCCCGAGTTCGCTGACATCGGGTGTGGATTCGGCGGCCTCCTTGTCGCACTCGCGCCTCTCTTCCCAGACACCTTGATGCTTGGTGCGTCTTCCCCCGAGTCCCGTGGTCATTCACCCTCATTCGTCACAGGCATGGAAATACGTGTACAGGTCACACAATACGTTCAAGACCGTATCGCCGCCCTGCGTGCAACATCCGCCGGTCCCACATCACCCACGCCTGCTATCACAAGTCCCTATCAGAACATATCTGTGGTTCGCGCTAACGCCATGAAATTTCTGCCAAACTTCTTCCCCAAACACTCGCTGTCTGCGCTATTCTTCCTGTTCCCTGATCCCCACTTCAAAGCCCGCAAGCACAAGGCTCGTATTATTTCCCCTACCCTCCTTGCGGAATACGCCTATGTACTTCGTCCCGGCGGCATAATCTACACTATAACCGATGTCCATGATCTCCATGAATGGATGAAGGCCCACATGGAGGCTTTCCCGTTGTTCGAGAGTATCACCGAACCTGAGCTACGGCAACAGGGATATGGTCCAATACTAGACGCTGTATATCACACCACGGAGGAAGGCAAGAAAGTTGAGAGAAACGGTGGCGACAAGTGGCTCGCGTGTTTCAGACGCAAGGAAGCATCCAGAATGAAGGCACTGTAGATACGTCGGATTATTGTAGTTCATCCATATCATAATCCTTTGTACGGTCTGTCCTTTCCCCACCACCAGTTGCAGCGACGAGGGACTCTGTCCTCCTTGCCAATGCCCCTTTCATTTCGTTATGAAGCACGACGCCAGCATCCGCAGCCAGTTGGAAAATCTCTTCGAATCGGTCGAGATGCAACCTTGATTCCATTGTCGCGAGCGTGACACGTCCCGTGCGCGGCATGACAGCCACAGTTATATGTGGTACGTCGTTTTCTTCTAGCGTGTTCAGATCCAACAAGGGGGAAGTGCTGTGTACTCCCCCAGTGATCGCACATACGAAGTCGAGCATGGCTATCCCTGCGGCTGCGAGCGCCAAGGTGGTGCCATTAAGACAAGCCGGGAGTAAACCTCCATCTTGTTGGATGATTTGTATAAAGATATCGATCTGTGATCTCGGGTAGAGATGCGTTTGCACGGCAGGTTCAAAAGTTGATTTTATGATCGAAGCGAGTTCGAGGAGCCGCCTACCCCAGAGAATTAGCACAAGAGAACACGCTGAGCCTGACCCAGGGCAAAAAAAGAAATCGTGCAATCATAGAAATCACTAACTTGTCCCCCCGTGTCCGCTTCCTGCGTTCGCCGGTACTGAAGGCTGCAACGTTCACTTCGACGTTGATGTTGGCTCGATCATGGATGGTTTGGGATCGCATTTTTGCCTCCCGTGGACCGAGAACGGAGACCAGCACTTCTGTTAGGCCATGGCGCATGGTGACGGACGCGTCAGCGGAGCCTTGTAAAGAAAAGTCGATGTTGATCTCTCTCAGTTCGTATTGTTTTCTTCCATCGCATCTGAGACCACCCTCGTTGAGGATTTCGATTCTCGAGGCCTGCGAAGCGAATGTCAATGAAACTTGGATTGTAAAGGAGGACGGACATGCATTACCATAGGGAAAATGTGAAGACTACCTAGCCACCGCTCTATACTTGGATGAAGTTATTTAGATCTGACCAATCTGACCCCTCTCCGAGCTTATCGTCTCCGAGATGTAACTTACCTCTCGTTTCCCTCAACTCGACATGGAGAGACCCGGTGAAGAATGGACATACAAGCCTCAATCTCTCCTCGACACCGACCTGTACAAGGTAACTGTTCGACTATAGTTCGGATGGGCAGGTTAAACAACAAGCCCCGTCGTAGTTTACAATGCAACAGGCCATAAAGCAACACTTTCCAGAGACACAAGCGCTTTACAAGTTCACCCACCGTGATTCCGATGTGTTCTTCCCTCGCAAATGCATTGACTTGTTCCTCAAGTCTATTCAGGGTAAGTTCACTGCGCCTTTCGCTAGAGACTTTGTCGACATCCACCAGGATTCGGGGATCTGCACCTAACAACTGAGGAGAGGGCTTGGATGAAGACTAAGTGCCCCTACTTCACTGAAGACTATCTAGAGCACCTTTCCGATTTTCGATTCGACCCTGAACAAGTATCGATCAAGTTCATACCCCACTCTGATGACGGCGAGCTGGGCAGAGTCGAGATAGAAGCTAGCGGGCTATGGGTCGATACAATCCTTTGGGAGGTCCCAATGATGGCTTGCCTGAGCGAGATCTACTTCCGCACCGGCGCACCTGACTGGAGTTATGAAGGCCAGAAAGGTGAGCATCATGTTCCTCCATATCCTTCACAGCTCTATCTGATCTGTAAACAGAAGGTACATCCGCAAAGGCGCAAGCGCTGTTACAAGCAGGATGTGCGTTTAGCGAATTCGGGACGCGGCGCAGGAGGTCATTCCACACCCAGGATCTGGTCATCCAAACACTGCTAGAAGAGGCTGGTCGATCTCCTGGTGAAGGAGTCTTTTTTGGAACGAGTAATGTTGAGTGAACGCGCTTTTGGGCTTTCTGCACACTGAACTTAGGACTCCTAAAGACTTACTTCGCAAAGAAGTACGACATCAGGCCAGTGGGGACAATAGCGCAGTTCGTGCCTTGACGCGCTGACCTTGAATGACGCGCTGACCCCGTTTGACAGTGAATGGTTCATGGGGGTAAGCGTTGTGTTAACATTGCACGCGAAGAATCGGGCCTCATACGTTAAAAGGTAGCGGCATTAAAGGGATATGAAGGCGCAAACACCAAAGCCCTGGACCTTTGGGAGGAAACTTATCACGACAATTTACTCGTCGCGCTCACGGACACGTTCTCGACCCAAGTCTTTTTCCAAGTATGTCCCTTTTCCGGCCTATTTTCCAGCGCTGAACAAAAAGCAGGACTTTTCAAAAGACCCAGAACGCCCCCGGAGGTGGACAACCCTCAGACAGGATTCTGGTGACCCTCTTGAGTTCGCCCCAGCAGCCAAGGCCATGTACGAAAGCATAGGAATTGATTTTCGCACAAAATCCATCATCTATTCCGACGCTCTGACTCTAGACAAGGCGCTGCAATTGAAGAAGCAATGCGACAAAATTGGCTTTAGATGTGAGTGAGCATTCTGTCGGCGAAATCTGGATTCACCTGTTTTAGGTTCTTTCGGAATTGGGACTTTCCTTACGAACGATTTCAGAACGAAGAGCAGCGGCTACCGAGAAAAAAGCAGGGCTCTGAACATGGTCATAAAGCTCGCCAAAGTTGACGACCAGGAATGTGTCAAGATAAGCGACGACCTCACCAAGGTTAGGCCAAAGGCACTTCAGACAACTCGTCTTGACATCTTCGCCCGTAGAATACAGGCATCAAAGCATCGGTGGAAATCGTGAAGAAGTTGTATCAGTTGCCATACTGAGGTATGCAACACTAGGGCGGGAGACCGTTTATCCGATGCTACTTAGTTTCTAGCGAGTAAAGATAGAAAGGAACAGCGAGTGAGTAGGAATCATACAAATGAAAGTAGAATTGCCTCAGTCTCGTGGATGTCCAACTTTTAATATAGCCTAATGATTTTAAATTAGTCCTGCGCTGACTGGCGTAAACTCCAACTCAAATGGTCCACTGACCAGGGCATCGGGTGTTTCATATGTCTGTCCCCCCATGTTAGTCCGGAGGGGGCATTTGGATATCTGAGAAATATTGATGAACCAGATCCCACATACGAGATGTTGAGCCTCTTCACTATCATCTCCTGCGCTGCAACTTGCGATCCGGGGAAGCTGATAACAATGTAAGATGAACACTGCGCGAGCAAGGTTTCCATATTCGAAGATAGAGGCGTCAGTCGCGTTGGAAGTTATGTTGCCTCTCGAACCAATCGCCTCTGCGACTACAATCGCAGCGTAGTAGGGAGGTTGTATGTGAGGTGGGAGAGGAGTAATCGGAGAATGAGATAATATTGCCGCAGGTGTTGCTACAAAATGTAGGACACACGAAACTGTTGTCTGACAGTGATGTTGGTCGCCTCTGGGTAAGGAGTAACGGGAGTAGACACAGAGAAGATATCTTCCTCGTACTGAGAGAGATGCGGTGAGCGGGGTGGGATGAGCAAAAGACTAGTAGCGGAGTACCTCAACATCATAACTAAAGTCGGTGTGGTCCTCAGAATCCGCACCGATTCTGATGAATGGAGGTGAGTCTGTTATCTGAACAATATTTTCCAGAGCATTGTCGAAGACCGGTTCCATTCCGTTGCTCCTGTTCAATCGATCCATCGGTCTTGTTCAATGGAGAGAGACATGTCACTGACGAATGGGCGCGTGCTGAGATCGAGAACGGATCGAGCAAGGCAAGCAGCACTGCTTGGTACAATCCTAACATCAGAGCTCGGCAGAGGAAAGGACTCCACCAACGAAGATTCTTGACGGTCAGGTTATGTAGAGGGTCTGTGCTGGGTTTAAGAAGCATCCCCATGTCCTGGTATTATAAAGGCTTCACATATCGCACGCTAATGAATGTCATCTTGACCTGGTCACATTGGTCAGTCGAGTGAAGAGTTAGCAGAGCCATTTCCCTGAGGGTGTTGTTAACCGAAGACCTACATATACACTGCCAGTTGCCATATGCACCAACTCGGTTTGTGCAAGTGCTTGCAATGTGGCACGTCCCAGCCCGAACTCCGAGACTCATGATCCTAATCGCAGAAATTCAAAGACCAGTTGTCTCGGTCTAAGAAGGATATCGTAACTTCCGTGAGGAAGATGAATAACTTACTTGGAGCGTGATAGAAGCAACGAATGATAGTATTACCAAAAGCTGCTACCGCTGTGATGAATACCATGCATTAAGCCAAACCTCTACAAGTGGTATAACATCTCTGCGATGGTGATCTATTAGTGCAAGAGATCAGTGGGGTAACAGTCATCACCACCGGTCTCTACCATTACTATGATTATCATGTCCGCCGCCCCCGTAGCGCGAGCCTCCACCTCCACCTCCCCCGCGACCACGGCCACCGCCATAACGGCCTATAATCACTAGTCAGCAATGTGAGGACAGTCGTACTTCCCTGGACTCACTTCGACCACCCCCTCCACTGTACATTGCCATCTCCTCCAGCTGAGGAGGGACATGAGCCTTAGCCTCTCTCAGTATGCTTATCAGCTCCCGAGCTGACTTCGAATTGTCAGTGGTGAAGTACGTATAAGATGTACCCTTCAGCCCTGCACGCTACCGGGAGGTTGAGTTCTGAAGAAACAAACGCAATTGGAATGGAGCTTACCCCTGTACGACCAATGCGGTGGATATAATCTTCACAATTGTTGGGGAAGTCGTAGTTCTGCAGTAGAATAGATATTTCGGTCAGCTTCGCACAGACACAAGATAAGACGAACTCACAATGACATATCCAACATCCTTGACATCTTTACGGCCAAGGGGTTGAACATTGACGGGAAGGTAGCAAGCAGGCGACAGAAAACAATCCAAGAAACACATGAAGCATACACAGGATCAATAACTACACAAAGCAGCAGAGACAAGCGCTTCTGCACACAGGACAAAGCGCCACGTCAGGACGACTCCGTCGGACACAGGGATAAAATCGGACCAGGAAAACAGGGACAGAAGCAGCGGCCAAAGAGAATCACCAAGATCTAATGCCCGAAACCCGCGATGCGTTCGTTCGTGTCGGGCGGACAATAGACGACTGGGAAGCCTCTCAAAGACAGCGCGATAGCCGAGTTCCTGTTTCAAGGCCTATACCCTACGCCCTGTGGATGTCATCGAGAGCAGCAAGTCGGGAGGGAGGGAAGACTCCCCCGTTAGCAACTGACCCTTGCATCTTGCTCACGTTCGCGCGCGCATAGTCCCTGTCGGAGCGCTTGGTGAAAGGAAAGAAACGCACCTAAACCACGCGAAGCAACATCCGTGGCGATCAAAATCGGGGAACGACCTGCTTTGAATTCCCCAAGAACCCAATCACGTTCACGTCTAAGTAACATAAGTTTGAGTCTCATCCACAAAACAATCGCAGCGTACTGTTCTTTATCTCCGTGGATGGCGAGAGCGGGCCAACCATCCTGTCGCAAATACTTGGTAATGTCGTCGGCAACTCTTTTGGTCCCAACGAAGATAAGGACTTTTGCGTTCTCGGCACTGATTTGGTCGAGATGTTTGATCAACTTCGCTCGCTTTTCGAAGTCGCTGCAGACGTCGACAATCTGTTGAATATTGTGATTGGCGGTGAGCTCCATGGAACCGATGTTGACTTGGATCATATCCTTCAAGAAGTCCTGCACAAACGAATGTATGAGCGAGAGAGAAACCAACACCACGAAAGTAGAGCGCACGTTTGCCAGCTTCTGCACATCTTTTGGCCAAGTTGCACTGAACATCAAGGTTTGACGATCTGGACGAATTTGGGACACGATCTTTCTTATCTGAGGCTCGAAACCCATGTCAAGCATACGATCCGCCTCGTCCATGACCAGGTAAGTGACCCGGCGAAGATTCGTCTTTTGCGACTCGAGCATGTCAATAAGTCGACCAGGAGTGGCGATGACGACCTCCACCCCACGTTGCAAGTCACGAATCTGTGGACCCTTGGGTGCACCACCGTAAATTGCCGTGTTACGAATGCGTGAACTCGTTCTGTAGGGCGTTGAGGCGGGACAATAAAGTATGGCTATTCGACTCACCCGAATTTGGTGCATTCTTGCTGGATTTGAACAGCAAGCTCACGTGTGGGGGCAAGGACAAGAGCTATAGGACCATCTCCAGGTGCCAGAAGCGGCTGACTGTCACATAGATAAGCAAGAGTTGACGAGGAGTACACCATACTTACGCATTGATATGGAGCATGGCTGGGAGGGCAAAGGAAATCGTTTTACCACTTCCTGTCTGCGCAATTGCAACCAGGTCTCTACCGCTCAGGGCCATGGGCCATGCTTGGCATTGGATCGGCGTCGGCGAACTAAAACCTTGGGCATGAATGGATGTCATAACGTATTCGGGGAAGCCCGCTTCATCGAACGACCGAACTGGTCGTGGTACACCACGCCCTTGGACCTTGAAAGAGCATGAAAAGTAGGCACATAGAAGTGCTCTGTGAGCTCACCTTGATCTCTTTGCTACGCCTGAATTCTTCGACCTCTCGGTCGCTCAGACCCGAAATGCGTTTATCTTCAACGTAGAAATTTTTCTCGAAACGCTCGAGTTTCTGAGTCGACCAGTCAATGGAGCGTAACCCCCCACCGAGGTTGCTCATCTTATCCTCGTATCCCCCCCAGTTCCCGCCGCCATGGCCGCCAAACCCACCGCCATAACCGCCACCGTAGCCGTTGCTGTGACTCTGGAGGGATGTCAGAATAAGTATCGCGCAGCGATGTCCACAACGCACCATCACTCCAAGTGTCTAGAAGGTGAACACGACTGAAAGTGCAGAGAGAAGACGACAAGGTGAGGCTGACAGAGCCACCTGAAAGAAAAATAGTCGCCAAACTCAGGCAAACAAGGATGTATTACGTGAGCTTTGTTTGTGTTTGTTATTCCCTTTCAAGTTTGTTCCAAATTTACCTGGTTCAGTCATTTGGTGTACATCAACCCAACATCAACCTGCGTCGTCTCTAAAAAGCTCTCCGTCATATAAATGTGGTATTGTGCTGTTATCTGGGGCAGGGTATAGGATCGGAATCATACAAGGGTGGACGGCGACATTTCTGTGAACCCTTCTAATACAGACTGATATTGCTGCATGGGAAAGTCCTCGGTGTGCAGGAAGACATGCGAAATGGAGAAACGTCACATCACTGTACATGGTTTGCGCAAGCGAGGTGACTTCTTGCTGGAAGGATCGTCAGGATATCGAGCAAGCATCTGTTTGACAAGGTCCTGGAACACGTCTGAAATATGCCAGTTACGCTTGGCGGAGGTCTCGTAGAAGGGAATACCCCAGCGAGCGACGAGGGACTGGATTGTATTGCGCGAGACTTCCCGTTCAACCACCAAATCTAGCTTGGTGCCAACGACAACTATTGGTACGGTCTAAAATACAGCAGCGAGAAGAGTGAATTTTCTCCTCATGGTGATGGGGGGGAAGACTCACGGTATCTCCACCCTTGGAACGATAGATCCGCTGACGCAGACTGTCCACTTCGCGGAGGCTTGCTTCATGGGTAAGGCTAGGAATAGATAAGCGACAAAATGCTGGAGAATCGAACAGGATACCTGAAAACTAGTACAAAGCCCTGACCAGACTTCATGAATTATAAAGTGAGTATGAGCTTCATATGCGTCTGTTCTCAGGTAATTTGCTAACCTTGATGTAAAGTTCTTTTAGAGCTGTGAACTGTTCGGCGCCGGCAGTATCAAGCACTTCAAGCTGGGAGGGAAGGGTGAGTGCAGGACTTTGAGGGGGGACCGTTTGAGCTTACCGAAGTCTTAAGGCCGTCAACGTCAACGACACGTCTGTAAGCTTCTACGTGTTGTGTGAGTGAAGATACACTTGAGCGCGTCGTAGAAATACTCACCTTCTATCGTTGGATCGTAGTTCTCCAGAAAGACATCTTGCACAAAGCGCACTGTTAGCGCTGACTTTCCTACCCCACCAGCTAGATAGGGGATGATGACGTCCACGGAACTGTAAAGGCACCTTGTGCACTTACCCCCGAGAACAACGACGTTGAAATGTCTCATATCGCGAGACATGGACGGGAACGGAGAGTAGTGTTGGACGGGAAGCCGGGATTGGGAACTGTGAGAAGTAGATGAGAACAAGCCGGGTCATGCACGAACGCAGGCTTGATTTAGCGTCCACAGGTCGATAAACGAGGCTTGGTGTGAGTTCACGGTTGTCTAAATGCAAGGTAATTTAATCGCCGAACACCGTGGCATGCCAGTCAGAATGTCGATTAACTTGGGGGACGGTCCATGTGCAGAAAACTCAACCGCAATGAGTGCGACGAGTTTTGCACTGATTACAATGCGTAGGCAATGCATATCCAAGCTACATAGCCAAGTTTGAACCCAACTCAACGTCAATCAGTGGGTGCGCACAACAAGGGCCCCGTTATTATTTGGCTATTATGGTACATTATGTAATAGAACAGGTCAATTCCTTGGTATATAGTATCAACCCTCCAGGCTCTTGACTCTCGAGCCTGAAGTTCGCCTTGACAAATACATGCCTCTTCCTCGCGTCTTCTTTGATATTTCCATTGGACCAGATCCTGCGGGAAGGTGCGGCGCTTCCACTATACTAAACAGTGCATACTCAGCTCAACTCGCACTGCGACAGAATCGTTTTCGAACTATTCACCGACATTGCCCCAAAGACTGCAGAAAAGTAAGTTCCTCGCAATGGCCCAAACTAACGCGATTAAGAAATGGTGTTTAAACTTAAGCCTACAGTTTTCGGGCATTATGCACAGGGGAAAAGGGACTATCCGTTGTCTCTGAACGTCCCCTTTACTACAAGAACAGTATCTTCCATAGATCTATCAATAATTTCATGATTCAAGGGGGAGGTTCGTCTTTAACTAGTGTCGATTCTTCTTCATGTTACTATCTCTCCGACAGACTTTACGAAACACAATGGCACCGGAGGAGAATCCATCTATGGGAGTCAATTCTCTGACGAAGACCTTTCAAGACCACTCGACTCGGAAGGGTGTGTCTAGAGTGTATAGTCTTCCAACTCACTGTTTGATCTCCGCGCTTGAACGCGAATTACAGGCTTTTGTGTATGGCGAACAGAGGACCTGATACCAATGGATCACAATTTTTTATTACCCTACGAGAGTGTCCTCACTTAAACGGTACGCTCCGTTTTTGCAGGTGTCCCCTCTTTCTAATAACATGCACCAGGTAAACACGTCGTCTTTGGGAAGGTCATCAGAGGATATGAAGATGTTGTGAAAAGGGTAATGCAAGTCCCCGTAGATGCAAAGGATCGACCGCAAACACCGGTTGTGATCTCAAATTGCGGTGAGCTTGAGCTAAGGAAGGCAAAGGCAATCGATGCAACCAAGCGTGCGTTCATCTTTTCTCCTTGCGACTGTATTTTCTATACTGTTTTCGCAGAGGAAAGTGGCAAAACTCGCAAGCGACACAGCAGTCGCTCCCGATCACGCAGTGCAGACCGAGATCGTCGTCGCAAGAAGTCGAAAAAGAAGCTCGCAAATCCGGAACCCAGTGTTGAGGACCATCAAAATATACCTGAAAACATCCCTAGACGCGAGACAGAAGAAGATTATGATGCACGGTTGGAGCGTGAGGAGCGTGAGCGAATGGCAGAAGTCAAGCGTCGAGAACTGGATCGAATCCAGCAACAACACGGAGTTCGACTCAAAGGTATGCTATGGTACCTTTCTTTGGCTAAATCTCATGAACTTGCGTAGGCCGAGGACGTATGAAGTTCGTCGATCCAGAGCTGCATCACCGCCAGTAGTTGATCCCACAGTCACCTTGTATTATTTTGACTGCGTCGCTTGCGCTCATGATATGTGCATCCGTATCAGAAAAATACTCCGGCTATTTTTGAATCACAATGTTCATCATATGATAAAAGCATAAAAAGCATACAAAGCATCTAAACAGACATCTCAACCACCTGCTCAGCAACACTATCCATCGCGTGGTCCTCAGCAATTTTTTGTTCGTCGGTGTTGCCAACAGATGTTGCTTTTCCTCCGGCTGCGCTGGCAAAACTAAATGATGGCCTAACAGTAGAAGCCGTCGAAGAGACAGGAGTTCCCGAGAGAAGAGCATCAGATGAGATAGTGACGGAGACTCTGGTCGCAACTGCGGGTCCTCGTTCAGTGGCCTGCTTGGAGTTGGTGCGCGACATCGAGTGCTGAGGAGCCCGTTCCTTAAGCACCTCCCGCTCCTTCTCTAGGCGGGCAGTGATTTCACGGTCCTTGTTAGATATGTCAACTGGTCTACAAAGAGTCAGGTGCAGGTCCCTCGATTGCTGTGGATGAACTGACTTAGCGGCCCCGAAGGGGTTCGATCTGGGAGCATTGGAAGCTAATTTGGGAGATGACAGAGGTGATGGGCTAGTTGAGCCCGTGGAGGAACGAGGCAGTAACTCGAGCTTCTTGCGGCTAATTTGAGGGGTGGGCGGGGTGGAATTGGTCGCTGTACGAAATCGAATCAGCCACAGCATGTATTTCCGAGTGCCAATACTCACGGGAGGGACCGCCTGGTGCCCTTCGGGTGCGCCAATCGCCTTCTTCAGTGTCCCGTGGCTGGACGGATTCCTGTTTACCCTTTACGCTACCGAATTTGCCATGAGTGGATTCCTCAGGTGCCGAAGGTTTGAATTTGCCCCCAATCGCCCAGTGTTCTTCCTTATCAGCAGCGCCGATCTGTCCCTCCGGATTAGAAAAACCAGAGCCTCTCCTGCGAGCTGGAGGCGCCTCCGGCTCGATGATTCTTGATAGCGTTCGTGATGATCTCCAATCACCTGCTTCGTCAGAAACACTTGGTGGTGGGCGCTCTCCAGGTGGACCATCAAAACGACGCCGCGACGACTCGCGAGAATCTCCCAAGGATGGGACAGGGCCATCTCTACGCCAATTACCGGAAAATTTGGCGTCATCCTCTGAGAAAGGGCCTCCGAATGCACCCTTCTCCTTCGCTGATTAGAGATTAAGTCACCTTGGCGCAGACCCACGATTCCATAAACTTACGAGGCTCTGCAACGCTCACTCGTATGTTGCGACCCGAAAGCGACTGATGATTGTATTTATGACTGGTTTTGATGTGAAGATCTTAAACAGTAACTCACCGCTCCTGTCCTCGACAAGGCATCCTTCAAGGCATCTAGTTCTGCGAATTCGATGTAACCAAAGCCTTTGGGCTTCTCATCGCGGTCCTTGATTATCTTGATAGACTTTGTCTATGGGTACAAGGTGAACATCATGGGCTTCTATCCATCAGAATGCGAACCTCATGAGGACTGAAGAAGGTAGCTAATTCGCTTTCGGTGGTGTCGAATGCGAGGTTTCCGATGAATGCAGTAAAAGGAGGTTGGGATGGTAATGGGACCTCTTCCCTAGGAGGAAACTGACGATCGACTGAAAGAGGAGTAAATCTACAGTATTGGGAGTGCAATATCGAACGTACGTCGTGAGGATGAGAAATCATCGCGTTTGTTGAAGCGATCACCTTGACGTAGCCTTTCTTCGTCTGTCTTGATCGAGGCTGCCGGAGTCAAACGTGATAAGACAATGAACGTAGTCAAGCGAGAAGTCCTTACGGGCGGTCGGGAGGGAATCCATTTCGTCAGCCCATGAGCCAAGAGCTACTCGGAAGATCAATCTGGGTTCGAGCGAACGCACAAAAAATGATGCGTACTGCTATCGCCGAGAAACTCGTTGAGAGACATCTTGGATGCCTTGGATTTCTTGGGTGCTGTTTGTGGTGAACCTGCATGTTCGAGTGGTGTTCAAAGAGGATCTCACCCATGATTGAAAAGTTGAGGCTTTTTTGTGCTACTTTGCGAGTTTTGGTACTTGTGATAGGAAAAGCTGTCGAGGGAAATTGCCTGCTTTGCATATCGTAGGAGGAACAATTCTCCCACGCCTATACTTTGTAATCTTGTCAGTGACCAGCATGATCCTCCTCGAGGTAGGGAAACACAGAGGCACTCCCACCACAAGCTGACTTTGTGGCAGTCTCACAATGTTATCATACAAACTACGTTAGCAGACAAGGCTATCAAGTAGGTAGACGCGTCTCCTCGTCCATTCATTCACTGATGATTCGTAAGGCCTTCGTCCCTTGATGTCCTGTTCGTAGATTTCGACGGAGTTAGATTCCACTTGTCGACCCCGGAGAAGAAGACCGTGGTCCAACTCTCGATGAATATTCGCTGTTGGGATGAGCTCGTAGCTTACGGCGCACTCGACGTACTCAATCGAGAGTACGGTACCCTGATCAAGACCCAGACTGAGCCGGAGTACCATATCAGTCTCGATATTGATCTTGAGCAGCTCCCTGCGGACGAGGGTATGTGCTCGATAACGGCTAAATACCTGAC
Source organism: Chalciporus piperatus (assembly GCA_038093975.1). NCBI lineage: Eukaryota > Fungi > Basidiomycota > Agaricomycetes > Boletales > Boletaceae > Chalciporus > Chalciporus piperatus. The sequence goes on from JBBPTG010000103.1 coordinate 36,711, forward strand.
TTACCCGTGTCAGCGAGTCGGGAGGCCCTCATCAAGTCCATTGCTCTTATAAAACGGAATGCCCTTGCGGCCCCATTCGAACTAGCTTTCCGTCAACAGAAGGAGCTCGAGGCGTCGGGAAGCGCGCTCGGAGACTTGATGCAGATTCATTATCGCGACGAGGAAGCTATATACATTCGGGCGTCACCTGATCGCGTCACAGTTATATTTTCCACCGTTTTCCGCGAGGAAACGGATAGAATATTTGGCAAGGTATTCTTGCAGGTGAGGACTCCGTTGGTCTCAGAATTGAAGTCTTGTTGACATTTCCACAAGGAATTTGTTGATGCTCGACGTCAGCCCAGCATCCAGAACGCCCCACAAGTGCTCTATACCAATCGCGAGCCACCTCTCGAAATCCGTGATGTACCGGGTCTTCGCGACTCTGAAGATATTGGATATGTTACCTTTGTGCTCTTTCCCCGCCACTTTGCGAAACCGGACGTATCATACAACACCATTTCACATATCCAGCTTTTCCGTGACTACCTCCACTATCACATCAAGTGCTCCAAGGCTTACATGCACTCTCGTATGCGACACCGAGTCGCGGAATTTCAGAAGATCCTCAACCGTGCCAAAACCGAGGTTGCCGCTACGGAGAGGAAGACTGTTACGTGAGTATAGTCCTTTATATTAAGAATTGTTTTGACACCGGATGGTAGTGGCAGGACCATGGTAGCTCGGTAGATTGGTGAATGATTGGATCGTTTCTGTACTTTGTACTACGCACCGATTGCGCACTGATATGAATGAGAGTGGCGCTTTCTCACGCACATGACATCGGCTTGCGCATTCACGCATCGCTTCAAGTCGTTTGATGGACACTGAACTCAGCACTGAGCAAGTTCCGGATAATGCAGCCACGTCTAGCAATGGCATCGAGGCTGGATTCGCGGATTCAATTCGAATAACGAGACAGGGGAAACTGCGTGTCTGGGTAAAAAAAGCGCTCGACTTCTTCGAGGTACGCCGCCTTCACTCCTAATTCACGAAGCAGGCGATGGACGCTGGGACAGAGCCATGCAGAAAAACCACTCGTGTTGTATTCTTCGCCGGCAGACGTATCCAATTCCACAATACCACGTCTACTCTCTGCGGTCGAAATTATCAAGCGAGAGTACCTCAAAGGACTGGACGTATCCGCGGGCAACGTTTGTGGCCTTCACCAGTACAACCAACTCTTAACTGAGGAGCCAGGGAGGATACCGACGGAAGAGGGGGCGGAGCGAAGCAATGCGCTGACCCTTGCGCTTGAGGGGCATTCACAGTGCGTGATGGATTACTCGGGGTCAGGACTGCTGATTCTGAGGGCGTTCTAGTGCGAAGCGGTCGTTTGCGCCATACATGAAGATCACGCTATCTACCAAGGCCATCGAGGACAGGCATGAGAGACGTGAGACGTGAGTTGCATTGGAGTTGTATGGCATTGGACGTGCTGAGGATGACACTGAGGCAGATACCAAGCACCAGCGACGCGCCAGGTGTCAAAGGCAGCCAAGGCGAGGAGGCGAAAGCGGATGAGAAATCAGACCGAAAAGGTGGCCACGGAGTGATTTTTGGTGGCAAATTTACTCGAAATGGCATGTTTGATGACATAAGATATTTGAGGGGTCCCAGTTCGAACTTACCAACACTAGTACTGTGTTAACGCTCTCAAACGAAAGTCGTAACCCGAGTCAAGCCAGACTCGCCTGCTCGTATTTCTGTCCTCTCGAGGGTATTCATATCTTTTTATCGTCCTTTCACTACATATTCTGTCTTCCACTCCCGGCGTGTCTCCCGCTTCGTCAAAACCTGCCGGTAGATCTCCGACCTTTTTATATCGTCTCATTTGGCTGCGCGTATGCCTCGTCGCACCTCGACCCGCGCTGTCACCTTGTCTGCCACCTCTGAGCCCGTCCCTCCCCATCCATCAGAGACGCCTTACGACTCCAACATCCTTCAGCTCCGTCGTCATTGGAAATGGGCTGCCTTCTCTCAGTTCTTCTTTACGTTCAGCTCCCTCTTCTCATTCAATGACGTTACTCTCGGCGTACGTTCAATCTCGCGTCAAATCACTCTTCTCTCTCACCTTCTCTTCATTTCCCCCCCTAGGATGTTGAAAACGACTTGGTTCACTCAACAAACCGGGTTCTACCCCGTATCATGCAGCGCTTGCTCATAATTCTGACCCAGGATCGCAAAATAACGTACGCTTTCTTTCATTGTGGCTCGAATTTCACAGTCACTGCCTTATCTAGCATCGACAACTGGCAGAATGCATTGCGACGTCAATACCAGAGAAGGGACCCTGAGGCCAGTCCTATTGGTCTTCCGTCTCGTCCTCAAGGCTTCACAATCGAATCCTCTCGCGCATCGACTGCACCTCCAATTCACTCCGGCCCCCCTTCCGAAGTGCCACCCGATGAACCAAAGCGAGAGGACGAGTCGCTGGAACCCGATCAATTCGTTGCCCATTCCCCAGAGAGCGTAGCCCATGTTGAAGATCCAGGGCAAAATTTCAGTACCAAGGTCGAGGATCAGGAGGCTGCCCAAGATACATTCGAGGAGCCGGAGAAACAGGTCGACTGGTTAGATCTCCCGATGCTCACGAGGCTCGAATCGTTGCATACGTTGGCAGAATGGCAGTTCCAGAATCCTAACAGACTTCGCCAGCAGATGAAATCTGACGATGAACTGGCTTTGTGGGTGCGTACAGGCACAAGGGCATTGCGTCTTCTCTTTTTGACAAGTTTCCGTTTTTGCGAAACACAGCGAATAGAACCTATCGGGTATGATGTTAAGCGAAATGCGTACTGGTTTATCGGTGGTAAGTTCTTGTGCCTCCGATCACAGACATTTTAATAATAATTTCATGGGCAGGCGACCGCCTGTGGATTCAGCGAGAACCGCCTCGAGTAAGTCTGAAGCGGAAACGGAAACCTGGTGGGGGAGGGACCTCCCGAAACAAAACGAAAGAGCAAATCCAATTACCCACCACCAAACGTCAGCGCATCGATTCAGAGCCGAAGGCCGTCGAACATCCATCGAGGCGCTCAAGTTCTCGCAAGGTGGTACAATCCCAGTCTTCTCCAGGTGATGCTGGAGAAGGTCGTGCCGCAAAAATGAGGGCAAACCAGAGACTCGACGCCCAAGCTAAGGACCTTGCCGAGTTTAAGCGTCAAATGGCAGGCTCGCAGACTCGCGCAGTAGCCACTCGGACCCGCAGACCCACGGGGACAAGAGTCAGCGCACGACTATGGGGAGCCCAAGTCGAAGAGGATGAATGGCAAGAGGTTCCCGATGAATGGCTGGCTGCGAGCGATATTCACAAGAGCAAAAACAAGGAAGCACCACCTGGTCCCTCGACAGCTGGAAGGAAGATGAAGACAGGCTTGGAGAGCGATGATAGCTCGATTAGTGAGCTCACCGAGCTCAGCGACGACGAGGATGACAAGCCGGGGTCGGACCCGGAGGAGATCGGTGACGAGGGGGACCCAAAGGCAACGTCATCTCAACCAGAGGGCACACCGCTCCTTCCTGATGACTTTATTGAATGGGAAACGGTCAATCATGTTCCACTATGGATGGGCAGTAACTGATTGCCCTGTTCCAACAGATATGCGTTACTCTAGAGGAATGGGAAAGTATAGGCGAACGGTTTGCAAAGGCATCTCATTACTCGGAGAAGGCGCTCCATAAAGTGTTATCACAAAACATTGTGCCAATCGTTACCGCCGAACTCAGGGTATTTCTCTCTGGCTTGGACCACCCATTCCTTTATCTTATCACCTTCCAGGAAATTGAGAAGAAACGGCGCCTGGACGAAGCCGTCGTGCATCGCAAGCGTTCCACCAGGATTGCTCTGAAGGAAACTGAGAAGGAAGAGGAGCGTGCAGTGATGAGGAAACGTGCGGAAGAGGAGGAGAAAATGAGCCGAGCGCGCAGGCTAGAAGCTCGTCAACAAAGGGAACAAGCGGACCGACTTAAGAGAGAGACTGCACGAGAACAGCGGAGGAAGGAGCGTGAGCTCAGAGAGCAGCAAGAGCCTGAGGCACGAGAGGCAGCGTCTGAGTTCGTCTGTGGCCTATTTTACCGTCGATCTCCTAACTTTCCATGTAGACCTCACGTTTCTATTGAAGTTGGCGAGGGAGAGCCCTACTCCAAACCACCATCTGTCGGAGACAAGGGTTCAGTCATTCTGAATGCTGCCCCAGCGAATGGAACGGGAAGTGGGTCTCGCAGTCCAGTGGAGAACTGGGAGCTTGATTGCGAGATTTGTGGGCGAAAAGGTATCAACCAGGTGAGAAGCCTTTTGGGAACTTTTATCCCGCCACTTACACCTGCAAGGATGACGGTGTTCCTCTCTTGTGCTGTGGTGTTTGCTCAAAGTGGCAGCATATCGTGTGCTATGACAAGCAAGATGCGATGGCGGGTCGTCCCAAGCGTAATTGGGATGCCGAGGACTTTATTTGTCGACAATGTCGACTGATAAGCGCGAAGGCATTATCACCCAGCAGCCCTGCAGGTTTCCTTTACCCTCCAGGCACTCAGGCCTACTACGGTCAGCCATCCAATCATCCCAGAACGTACCCAAACAGCGGTTACTACCCGTATGATCATCAGTCCGACGTCCGGACGTCCGCTCCTTCCGCTCCTTCCGCCTCATTGCCTTCGTCTCATTCCTACACGTCACGCTCGCGGTCGGGAGGCGTTACATTTGCGCATTACCAGCCTCAGCAAGGCGGTTTCTCGACTTCCCGACCGACCTGCTCTGTGCAGGACCCGCAGCAGCATCAGCCTGCGCGTTATGCAGTTACACCTCACTCAGTGCCCGCCGGGGTAGCTTCGTATCCATCCACCTTCCGTGTGAGTGCGCTGCCAACGTCTACACTGCATGTCCTAAATGTTTTCTCCAGACACAGGCTATCGCACAGACACCTCCAGTTCATCCTCACGAACAGTGGCCCTCATCGTCGTACCCACGCACTAGCAACCCGTACCCGATGAATGGTGCACCCCCACTTCATGCACAAGGAGTTCAGCCATACTATAACGGACACGCTACTAATGGTGCTGCCCATATGTCGTATTCTCACATGCGAGGGACCAATAGCCAAGCTGTGGGACAGTACGCTGGGCTCCAACATATTACATCTTACCAGCATAATAAATAGCGGTTCTCGCCGCCGTCCGTATTCTTTACCTGATTTATTGTTGCTCTTACCCTTCCTGGGTTATGACCAGGGCCAGTGGATGATATACGGACAACATGTTATACTGCTATACAATGTAGAACACTGAGGTAATACAGAGCATGGATGATATTATCGAATTGTTTCATACAGCTTAAATGCCGGAGAGCTGAACGGGAATGGATCGTCATCTGCGACGTAGTCCCTGTGATTTTGATTTTGATTAGGTACGGATTGACAGCTGGGTAGAAGAAAAGTACGCACTCCATGGGCCCAAGGATCCTCAATCCACGGATATGTGTGTCTTTACCACTCATGTGGTTCGCTACGACGATGATTTGGAGCACGTAGGCATGCACTGGCTTGCTAGAACAGCAATGCGAGTTAAACAGGGCCGTCCACATGTCGAGAAGAATTACTAAGTAGTGCCGTCTTCATCGAGCTCTGATGAGACGTCAAAGGTAATCCAACCATCGGGTTTATCGAGCGTAGCAACTCGAACATCTTGGAGATCGCTTGGACCAGTCCCAGCGCGAATCGCCAAGGTCGATGGGGTGTATGAATCATCTTGCGGCCAACTGAGATATATGCTGATTTTCTGAGAGATCGCACATCAAGTCTTTCGCGCTAGCAACATGGAAAATGGGCTCAAACCAACCTGAATTGAGACTTTGCGAGGGAATTCAATGGTGATAAAGTGAGGTTGAGGACCGTCAGAGCTAGGACGGTGAGCTGGTCATGATCGAGGAAAGAGAAAGTACTCACTGCCAGAAAGTATCTGGATCACCATCCCTCAAGCACTCTGCACCGAAACCAAACTTGTAGGAGGAGACGGACCACTTGGCAATTCGACCAATGTCTGGCCAGGGAAGGATCGGTGGGAGTCGACCTAGGATTTTTTCAGATTGGACGACGTATTTCGAGTGGCAAGCGATGGTGCAAACTTTGGTGCATCATGGGCAGATTATCCTTGGGCATGTGGGCTACTACAGATGGTGCGGGATTGGTGGCATTTTGTCCGTCGTTGGGCGTGCCCGGCGCTGACATGGCGGAAAGCAGCAAGGACCGTTGCGACTCTAAGTGATCAATCAACCCCTCTGACCTGTATGCTCTTGGGATGTATTCTACCAGTCGTTTAGCAGAGTATCTCTCAGACAAGCGGCGAACTGAATCGTGGAGTCGAACCCATGTCTGGTCAACTGGTTGGGACAAAGCGAGCGTTCGAGATTAGGAATCGGAGCTAATCAGACTTGATTTCGAGTTACTATTTAGCATGCAAAACCACGTCGTCGATAACTTTTCTCTTACACTCGTGAGCTATGGACGATCCATCATCTAGCACGACCTGGCCAAGACTGGCCCACCTTGATGACTACCCTCGCTATGGAAGGCAGATGATCCTAGACAACTTCGGTCTCCAAGGTTCCGTTCACGCTTCTAAGTTGGTTTTCTGGGTATTCCAGCTTTATCTTCAGGTCAAATCAAATTGCAGAGTGCAGCAGTCGCAGTGGTTGGTGCAGGGGGCCTTGGATGCCCAGCACTACAGTACCTTGCCGCTGTCGGTGTTGGCAAGTTCACCTCGTCGACCTCCGTATCATTGCTATAATTGTCATCGAAACCAGGTCGAATAGCTATCATCGACCATGATAAAGTCGAGCTTTCTAATATACAGAGACAAGTCCTCCATAACGAGGAAACCATCGGCATGTTCAAAGCGCTCTCGGCAGCAACAGCTATCAAAAAGTACGTGATTTGAGATTTTGCCTGTGCCGACGTGTAATGGGTCAAAAGGATCAACTCGACTATCCGGGTTGAACCCGTTATCGAAGCAATATATTCATCAAACGCCATGACACTTTTACAACCATACGATATCATTCTTGATTGCACAGACAATGTTCCGACCAGATATCTCTTGTCTGACACCGCTGTCCGACTCGGGAGGCCTTTGATCAGCGGCGCTGCCCAGAAGTATGAAGGTCAGCTCTGTGTCTACAACCTCGGCGAATCAGGACCTTGTTATCGCTGCATATTCCCAAAGTCCCCAGCTGCGGAGATGACTGGGAGTTGTGAAGAGTTGGGCATACTTGGGGCTGTCACTGGCATCATCGGTGTCATGCAAGCACTAGAGACCATCAAGATTCTCGTCGGTTTGCACGGTATGTGAGGTCCACTTTGATTCATGCTCTCTTGAGCGAAACAACTATAGATGGTACGGCGTCCCTTTTACTATTCTCTGCCATATCGATACCACCATTCCGCACCATCAAGCTTCGAGCAAAAAAGCCCACCTGTATTGCTTGTGGACCAGAAGGACAACGGATGGGCGCTGTTAACGAGATTGATTACGTCGCGTTCTGTGGGGGTGCCCGTCCTGACTGGCAAACAAGGGGTTTAGTCTCCGGTAACCCAGGTGATCGTATAACTGTCCAAGTAATAGATTCAGTTTTATGCCACAAGAAACAAGTCTCAACTGCTTGCAGGAGTTACGAATAAAACTGGATGCGCAGGAACAATGTACGCTGCTCGACGTCCGTCCTGGAACAGAATTTGGGATCTGCCATTTACCAGGGTCACATAGTGAGACGAGTCGTATTATTTGCTGTGTCAAAGCTCACAAACCTGGTTCAGGCATCCCACTGCTACAGCTGCTCGCAGATCCTACTAGATACCTACCATCCGATATCACCTCAAAGATTGTTGTATTGTGTCGACTGGGAAATGATTCGCAGATAGCAGCAGAGGCCCTTCGAGAGTCCAACCCCTTACTCGAGGTCAAGGACGTCATTGGAGGACTACGGGCATGGGCAAAAAATGTGGATCCGCAATTTCCAGTATATTGAGAGATGATACAAATGACGGATGGTTGTAGAAGTACATGCGTGTTGGTAGGAATAGAAACAGAGATACATGTATGCTCGTGTGATGCACCTTGTTTCGAAGGGACAGCCATGGAGGATAGAGTGGCCATCTTACTTCTCTAGAAAAGGTCCCTGAGTTGAACCGTTGTTAATGGTGACCAGAATAGGTTTACTCACTTAATCCGGTCTTAAACCACTTAGGGATTTTCTTCTGCACCGGTTCTGAAATCGTCGATGCTGCGCTTGATGACGGCTCTGGCTTTAGGTTTGCTTCTGCTCCTTCGAGAATGGGTGGCTTAGGCAACTCAATGGCTTGCGCCATCATAGATGACAACAAAGGCGCGGGCACATCGCTCCCTAGATTCGATCTCAGCATGCTTAGCTCATTTGTGTAAAACAGGGAGACGAACGATTAAGACTTTCATCCTCAAATCTAAGTAATAGCACTGAGGAAGGTGCTAACTGGAGCTCGGCTAGACTCATATCTCTGACCTTTGGATCAGAGACTTTGAGATCTCGCTTGGGTGGAGACTGGTCTGGAAGGAAGAGGCATCAGTAAGCGTTCAAGGGTGGATGGTTTTACAAACATAGTATGAATTTGATCGGTTTCACATCATCCCGAAGTGAGGAGCGAACAAAGGCATAGACGGAACGAATTTTATCTGTTGAGGGGAACGTCTTCTCTAGCTGGGTACGATCCGTGAATCTGATGCGAATTGTTGTCTTCGCATGAAGGTGAGCCCAACGAACTTGCCAACGAAGAAAAGCTACTGACGTTTGGCCACCTGTCTCTCTTGGCTTTCTCTGATGCTTCCCTAGTGGCGCGTAGCTGCAAAGGAGTATTCACCAGTGCCTGTGTGCGCGCACTGAGAGTGGCTTGTGCGACCTTCAGATCGGCAGTGGTGGGGATGAAGTATGACTCAGGCAACTCTCCTACTTCATACCAGTGGGATGAGTGCACAAAAACACAATCCAGGATGCGCAGACGCACACGAAGGGCCATTGGAAGATGATGGCGGTTTGTATACTTTGAAATCAGATGATTCAACAGTCGAGGGTGCTCCATTCCCAGGAGTTGGGAGTTGAGGGGTATCAGACATTGAAATGGATTTGTTCAGTGTACAAGCTAAGATGCAACTTATCAACGGATAATGCTACGGCGGAACACCGCACGAACTGGCGTTCTCGAAATGTGGGATCCAAAAAATGCGGTGATGATACAGCAACACTGCGAAAAAAAAGAATGTCAGTGATCAGAACACATGAAATCCACAAGTAAAAAAGATAGTTCAGGAAAAGAATGATAGTTGTCTCAGTCCACCGGCCTCAGGGTGCGCCGGCAAGCGCACCTTTTGGTACAAAGCCAGTGAATCGAACGCAAATTACATGAGTACATCATTTATAAAAGATAGGTGTGAGGAAAATTCATGGATAGTACTTACCACTGAGTGCGATGAAGATGGTATAAGGAGTGCAGAGAAAGGTCGGGTTGTTTGCTGGTGTTTTGTACGTCGCCATTTCCTGACAATTAATTTTGCTAATCACAAAATAATATTTCCTGAAATTGTGAACGCAGACACTTGCACCCGATCGACTCGGATCGAGGATATAAATGACGTGCACTTCTTTCACCGACGCTTGGATCTGACATGCCTCACGACCACGACCATCATCACAACGAAAGTTGCGGCCACGAAAGCCACGATCATGATCACGATCATGACCAAGGAGACGTCGGTCCCAACGACAACCTCTTCCCTTACATCGACCGCCCCCACGTCGTTGCCTTGAATGCGACTGGATCTGGTCCCAGCGTTATCAAGCCATGGCATTTGCGCATGAACGAGGAAGTTGTACGTACGGGGGAAACCCACTCATACGCGTCAACTAACGTCGATCGTACAGTACCTGGAATCTGATGCAGACGAGCAATTGTAAGGCACCTTCAACTTGAACCCAACGCCTGCTGCTCAATGTTACTCCCTCATTGAGAATCATTCGCGTGCCATTTACCGGTTCCGTTAAATTACGTTCTCTCCTCTTGAAAGCAGGTCCAGGTGATCAGACTCCACAGAAAATCGCTTTGGTATGTGATCTCACTCAAATGGTATTGGCAATCATACGCATACATGCACCGCAAAGTTTGCCGATGACCCAAGCTTGGACTTTGAAGATGTGTCGGACAAGACTCCAACGCAGGAGTTTGAAGTTCCTGTGGGGCGAGAAGTTGCCGAATATGCTGTCAGGTAAATCTTTTCTTACATTTCTGGAACTTTCCTGAGATGCTACCAACACGGATGCTTATAGGGCTACAAAATTCAATAACGTGTCCTGCGTAACCCTGTTCATCCCCTCCAACCAAGGGGCTGAAACGACGAGAATATACTACGTTGGATTTCTTGGACACTGGACTGAGGTATGGAACGTCACAGTATAGATAGTACAGGAAGAGCTCTAATATTTGCCCTAGCGTAAAAGTAATCCGATCATAACGGTATACGAAGCGCAAGCCAATTTGGCTGACCATCAGAAGATTCAAGGGATGGAGGGCAGTTTCAGCACGCATCAAACATAACATACCATACCATCGACTCGTAGTAGCATCCTGCAGCATAAGTGTAAAGTAACAAACCTGTCAAGTGTAACCCATAGTCAAGCAACATCCTTCCTCGAGCAGCACCCTTCGCCGAGGGTGAACCAAAGACTTGGCGATCAGCCTAATTCATTCCTTGGATTGATCCGTCTGCTGTGCGCTGCATGAAAGATTGCAACATTTCATAGTTCACTGCGCCACCGCTGCCACTCGGGCCACCGTTGTAAGCTCCATTGTTCATGGTTCCCAAGGCATTCGCCTGTAATATAGATGATCAGCACTAAAGGCGAACTCTCCAAAAGGATGCCTACATAGAAGCCTGCGGGGACATTGGCGGCTACCGTGCTATACGGGTTAGGGGTCATGGTCACTCCGAGCGAGCTCAAATCCTGACCAGCAGGTTGCTGGGTTTGTTGTGATTGCTGCTGCTGCTGCTGCTGTCGTCGCATTTGCTCACGGGCAAGCTGTATGAGAAATTGTTTTTGCTTAGCTGGTTCAAGACCTTGTAGCCGACTCATCATTACTGGTGGTATGTTTATACCACCAAACGATAGAGGTTTCGGCTCGTTGGTAGAAGGTTGCGGCTCCAACGTGTTTCCGATTCCAGGGAGTTCCGGGAGGCCATCAATGAAGAATGCACCCGCGAAACTAACACCCAGAGGAAAGATAAACAGAGTGCGGACGAATTTTCCCGATGGTTGCTGCCAGCCAGCATGGGCACACTGTATTTGCATTGAGTGGGGAATCCACCAGACGGATAAAATGCACGCACGACACGGCGGTCAGCCATCAACTTGTTGAGCGCACGAAACCTCTGGTCGTTTGCGCCTGTGTCACCAACAGAGGGAATCGGTCTGAACTGCAACATGCGACTCCGAAATTGGTGTCGCGTGAGCCAAGCTTGGATCTCCGCATTGTCCTTCACGGGGTGCTTGCAAGGAGTGAGAGAAATATTCGTGGGCCAGCCGTCCGTGTTACTGCAAGACTTTTCAGTTGATACCTTCGCGAAAGAAAAAACACAACCTACATATCACCTGACACATTCGGAGGCACGAACCCAACCACTTGTAATTGCATCTCGCTCGTTTGACCATTGGGCTGAGGAAACGTCCACGAGAGTGTCCCTTGCCAAACAGGTGTAGGCTGGATGAGCGGGGTATTTGTGGTATTAGCGCTCGTTGCCTGATGAGCTGTTGTTGACGTTTGTGCAGATGGTCCCAAGTTTTGCGGCCTGATCCCTTTTTTGTCGATCAATTTTTGCATTTGGGCGGCAACATCGGGGGTCATCGGTGGACGTGGTTGTGCTTCACTGGAACCCGGCTGTGCGTTATTTACATTGCCACCACGGGACTGCCAGAAATTCGCCAAAACCTGCGCATCACTGATCTGGGGTCTGTGTTCGTCCGTCGTAGAACTCGCCGTTCCCTTCGCCAGATTAGCCGTGAGACTCTGCGTCGACGGACCTGCCACTGCCGAACTCTGAGAGTTTACTCCAGACGCTCCATTCTGCGCATCCTTCGGCATTGACATCCTCTGATAGTGCTGCTTAAGGAGAAGTATAATCTGATCTCTGAGGAGAGTCTTCTGAGCTCTATCTTGTTGGAGTGCAGAAATGACAACTGCTTGGCCAGTGCTTTGAGCATTGGACATCTGCATTTCTATCATTGCAACTTCTTTCTCTAATCCCTTAAGCCGTTCCATCACCTGTCCAAACTTGAGTCCCGTTGGGAATACTACCTGCTCGAGGAGTGAGGGAGTGATAAGGGGGAGGGAGGGGGCAGCCGGTGGCACCTGAGTGAAAGGAGAGGCGGAGGTTGGGGCAGGGGCATGGGTAGGGGTAGGGGTAGTGGCAGTGGCGGCGGTTATAGGCTGGGACGCGGACGAGGTGGGGTAATTGGGATGGAGGGGAATCGAAGGTGGATTCTGGCCAGAAGTGGTGGTCTGACTGGAGGTGGGTGGTTGGGTGCGTTGGCTCGGTGGTGTACGTGCAACAGGGGCGGATCCTGAAGATGTCTTGGACATGGGCTCGACCTTGATTCGCTTTGGCTCTGGGCTTTGTTCAGAAGGCGGAGTGTCTGTCTGTCGTTTTGCGCCTTAGGCCGAATGAGCAAACCAACTGCTCCAAGGTATCAGGATTGCTTACCTGTCTTCTGGGGCGTCGGGAATCCGCAGAGTAGGAGGGTATGAGGTGCCTGCACACTAAACCAGGGGGACTGAGCTCCAGAACCTGCAACCTGCGGAAGGATTTCATTACTACGTTAACAGACAAACAAACCAGGACGAACCGATGTTTGAAGGTCCTGAAATTGGGGTAGCTTGCGAAGGCTAATCAGACTCAAGTTGACCTTTCTCTGTCAGGCAAAGATCCAGTTCCGCACTCCAACAGACGTAAGGAGTCCCCCACCTTTTTGAGTTCGTTTGGGATAGAATCCCAACTCACAGAATCTAGGTGCTGCAGCGTGTTGCACAGAGGTCTTTGAGAATTGTCAGGCGGAGAGGCTGCTATGTGAAGGAGATGAAGGATCAGTGATCGGTTCTCCTTCTGTGGCGATTGCGCTTGTGCATGGTTGGTGGCGGATGCCATGAGGATGTCGAATAGCTTTCATGGCCCTTGAGCGAGAACAGTGTAGGCAAGGAAATGGCAACATACCTCGATAGCAGCCACGAATCCCTCCAAGGCAGACAACCCTCGACCATTTGCCGAGTTTACCTGCCCAATGCCAAGTTTCGAGGGTTCCTCACGAAGTTCCTTTGTGACCTGAGCAAGAGGTGCAAAGAATCTCTTTGAAAGAAGAGGCAATGGTCTTGTGTCGGCGGCACCATATGTTACGAACGCCAAACGGAACTATGGAGTGGACGGCGGTGAAGACCTGTCGCGAGGATATAGGCTAGACGCTCTTACTTGGTGGGTAGGGTGTAGCTCGGTCAGTCGCTTGAGGAGTGGATGTACATACTCGATCAGAACGCGAGACCATTCAGACGCAAGAATCAGGGAAGCTTCGGCGACACATGCCACAGCGACGAGGTCAGGGTTTGGTTCTGGTCCTGTTGACATCGTCGGAGCCGTGTGCAAATGCGATCACTGCAGGGCTGCTAAATATACAAGTAGCACTGTGAAATTGTCGAGAGTTCACCGACACTCCACAGTCACTACTCAAGTTGTGTATACCATTGTCTACAGCCGCGATGTCTAGAGTGGCTCCGAGAATTACTGAGCGATCTAACATTGGCTACAAAGTCCATGAAACTACATCCAGGTGAACCGTCAGAGTAATACGTGATAGGGTAGCTGTAAATTGGCTGTAAATAAAAACATAGACATGGGGCTCAGTAGAGCCAAAGTCCATCGACATCTAACCAGGATACGTGAGTCCATGCAGATACGTATGTGAATCCAAAACATGATCCGCTACACGACTAGCCATGCACCACTCGCAAGGCCAGCAAGAGTGGTTGCCACGAGACAATACCACCCTGCTGGTATCGTTGTCGAGACGCGGTTAGCAGCATTGGCTTGTGCGGTATTGGTCCCAATCATTGAGAGCCACTGAGAATAGTTAAGGATTGTACCGGTGGTTGTCGCTGCGGGCAGAATGGTCGCTGGGCCAGTGGGGGTGAAAATGCCCTGCAGTGTTACTGGGTCGCCGGCAGCGTTGGTGGTGGTATATATGTAAGGGGTTGGGCCGCCAGGTGGCTCTGGGGCTGGTTGACCTACTGGACCGACTTGTGGGGCCGTTGTTGCGGTGGTCTGCAACAACGGCTTCGTGGTGGGCGTAGAGGATGTAAGAGAATTGGACAAAGTTGGGATCGAGGCCGAGCTAACGAGTGTTTGGCTGGAGAACGATATAAGCTGCCCGCACCGGATTACCTGAGATGCGAGACTTACAGGATACGGGTAGTTGGGATTCCAGCGGCGTTTTGGGTGATGACCTCTACGACAGTAGCACCAGCACTGTGGGATATGAGTGATACGCGTCTGAAAGGCAGGTATGACCTACTTGTTAATGACAGTCTCTGTCTGAGCGTTGACCAGAGCGGCGAGCAGTAAGAGCGCCATCGAGCAATACAAGCTTTTCATCGTGGACGATGGCGGACACACTGAGGACGACCAAAGGACGACGGTGAGCAGGCGGATATCAACGATCTGCAGAAACTCGGCAGACTCGGCAGATAACCCTGGGAAAGGTCCAAATCTGTATTTATAAATATTTTCAGCAAGCAGCTTGCGCCATAATTTTTTTCGGAGATGATTGATCGATTTTGGTGTTCTCGTTCTCTGTCTCTTCCTTCTCCGATCATCATCCTCGTCACAAGGCAATTCTCCCTCTCGACCGTATCACTTGCAAAGAAGAAAATGCCTCCAAAAAAGGCCTCTGCTCAGGAGAAGAAGGTACTCCTCGGTCGTCCAAGTAATAACCTCAAGATCGGTATCGTCGGTACGTTCGCCCACCACTTCATATCTACGAGCAGATTAACAATCCATAATCAAGGCGTTCCAAACGTCGGCAAGTCCTCATTCTTCAATGCCCTTTCGAACACAGGTCTATATTTTGTTTCTGGGCTCTTGGATCTCACTGACCCTCGACAGACCTTGGAAAGGCTGCCAACTTCCCTTACGCGACCATAAACCCTGAGGAAGCACGTATCCCAGTCCCTGATACACGATTCGAGTGGCTTTGTGATCTCTACAAGCCTGCATCGCGCGTACCAGCTTTCCTCACATGTATCGATATCGCCGGCTTGACCGCTGTGCGTAATCTGATGCATTCATTTAAATCCCATCTCAACCAAGATTAGGGGGCATCAACAGGTGCCGGTCTAGGCAATGCGTTCTTGTCACACGTTCGTGCCGTCGACGGTATCTTCCAGGTCATACGAGCTTTCGACGACGCCGAGGTCATCCACGTCGAGGGTGACGTTGACCCCATACGAGATATGGAAATCATCCAAACAGAACTGCGGTTGAAGGACATAGAATGGGTTGAGAAGCACCTAGAAGGCCTGAAGCGGGGTGGTAGAATTGGGAACACCAGCCTGGCCGACAAAGCCAGAAAGGAAGAAATAGTGCGTTCTTTAGTCCATTTGTTCCCCTAAAGCTCGTGCGGACCAAACCTTCAAGGCCACAGTTGAGAGAGTCCTAAAGACGTTAACCGAGGAGGGCAAAGATGTCCGTAAAGGAGACTGGACAAACAAAGAGGTGCGTATCTATACAACCTGTCGTTTCGATTTCTTTTTGTGATGAGAAAGAGCACCAAGCTCGAATAACCCAGCTCGTTGAGGCGGGAGTAACGCCCCATAACCCTATGAAATTACATTCTATCTGATCCTTTTGACACCTGGTCGTATCATAACTGTTTGCCGGTATACTGACGCCATATTTCCAGGTAATTATCACCTTCGTGCCACCTTCCGGATGAAAAAGAGCTGTATGCTCGAATAACCCAGCTCGTTGAGACGGGAGTAACGCCCCATAACCCTGTGAAATTAATTATCCTTTCTGAACCTTCTCCGCAAAATGACAGTTGTTCAGAGCTGACGACGCCTACAGATTGAGGTTGTCAACACCCTCTCACTTTTGACTGCCAAACCGGTTACGTATCTTGTCAATTTGAGTGAAAAGGATTACATTCGGAAGAAGAACAAATGGTGCGTGGGTTTGCAAGTTTCAAGCGCGTTTTACTTAGTCCTCGGAGGTTACCCAAGATCAAGGAATGGATTGATACCAACAATCCCGGTGACCCTCTGATACCATTCTCCGTCTCGTTGGAAGAGCGTCTGTCTCAACTTAGTGACGAAGAAAAGGTTGAGGCCCAGAAAGGTGGAGCTCAGTGCGCGCTGCCTAAAATCACACAAGCTGGCTATGCCTCCCTTGACGTGAGTCCCCGGCGAACTCTGCCCTTGAAACACCTACCCACAACATCTCCAGCTCATCCGATACTTTACCTGCGGTCCTGATGAGGTCCGAGCATGGACGATCCGAAGGGGCACAAAGGCCCCCCAGGCTGCTGGCGTTATCCAGTACGTTTTTCTGGTTAACTACCTTGGCTTTATTGCTCATTTTCCTCTCCAGCTCCGACTTTGAGAACAAATTCGTGTGTGGTGAAATCATGACCTACGAGGACCTTAAGGAGTATGGTAGCGAAACTGCTGTCAAAGCTGCCGGTAAATTGCGACAGCAAGGCAAGCCTTATGAGAGTGAGTATTCTTCCTCCTTTATTCTTGAATATCGGTCTGACACCCACTCAGTGGTTGACGGAGACATTGCTTATTGGAAAGCTGGTGGCTAAGGATACGAATATAAACTGTGTGCAGTGTGGCAGGTAGAAGTTTTTGTCCGGCGATGTACATTCAGTATAAGGATAGAATCGTTAGAACCACGACATCATTCAATTTACGCCGTTGAACTAGCTGTCCTCTAGCTTCGCCAAACCCGGCGAGGTGAAAGAGGTTCTTACAAGGGCTTGGGAAGCCACAACTAGACATTTGATTGAAAAGTTGGAAGCCGGACAGTAGATAATATTCTACCGATCCTGATGCCCTAGCCATCGTCGATTTTGCACCATAACCTCCCAACTGGCCTGGTACCGTATGCGCGAGCTGCATCTCTTACCACAATAAACAGCATTGCTATTCCCTTGGTTCTGCTCGTTCGTTCAGATCCTCTTCAGTCTCTTCCAAATCGCCGTTGACTTGGTTTTGTGGTTGGAATGGATCCTGTATGATGGACTCTAGATATTCAAGGGCAGCCTGCGGGAGTGTCTAGTACGGTGCGTAACGGTTGTCGTCTGTGAAATCGCTGCGCACCCGCCCAACCTCGCTCAATTCCTGTTCCTCATCCCCCGTAAAGGGTTCAAACCGGTCGGCAGAAACGAACGCATCGTTATCAGCCTCATCGTCTTCCGACACGTTTGGGTCAGGGTGCAATGCAGCACATGCCGACATGGCTTCGAAAATGGCGTCCACTGTATAATCGTGGATGGAAGTCGCACGCAAGCTCGGGATGATGATCAAAGAGGAGGACGTACGTGAATCGGGGTTTTTGGGTACGATGATCAGTTCTCTCATCTCGGACACGTCTTCGGACGCTTCATCGGGTGGTGAGACAGTGACTCCCTCGTCGAGTTGACAGTATAGAGAGGGACTGCTTCCTTCTGCACGCGAGATGGCGTGAAGCGTTATGGTAGGATACTTGATCTCGAAACCGCGACCGGTGGAAGACATGAAGACCAGCACACTTGATAAGATCGTCAATGTAGTGTTCTGGCGATAGAGCTGGAAAGAGATCGCTACCTCTCGATGACATATAACACACCCTCGGCACCATCTTCAGCAGTGAATACATCGAGGGGAGGCTCGAGAGTTACGGAAACATTCTCCTCCTTGTGTCGAAGGATGGGAGGGATATCGCTGAAGGATGACGGCGTGGATGCGACGAAGTTTCTGTGCTCTTCAGCAGATACAAAAGCTGGGAGAGCGGTGATGATTGTCGCCGACGCCATGATCGTCAACGCTCGCGAGCAAGTGCAAGTGCAAGTGCAAGTCAGACAAACACTGCCTGCTTCAAGTGCTTGTTTATTTTTGGGGATTACAGTGACAAATGATAAGCCAACGTCGTCGCTCGTCGTGATCGTTCACGACGATGAGCATCTCCTTGATCACACTCATGAAGTCACCGAGTTCACCATCAGCCTGCGCCGTGCACAGCCGAGAGTCGCGGTATTTATACTCTACGCCAAACTCCACGCCAGTCATTCAACGCCCGTTCTCCGCTCTATCACGACCCTCATGTCTCATAACCTCCAAAATGCCGCCCTTCTTGGCCACATCGCAAGCCAGATCCAACTCGACGTTGCCTTTCTGGAATCTCAGAACTACCTCTCCGCGCAAGACGCAGCAACGATGAGAGAAATCATCGGTCGTCTACCAGTTCAGACACGCTCCGCCGTCGTGATCACGTCGCACGTTAACGTCGTGTCAGCACCGGTGACAAGCGGACGTGCTATTCCTCCTCCCGCCCCGAGACAAGTCCCTGCAGTGCCATGGAAAGCTGCACCCAAGCACGCTCGCGCTATCTGGAGTTACAACGAGCATGAGGCTGTACGCGCATCTGGTTATTACTGAAGCAGTCGTTGATCAATTCTCACAACGACAGGAAGCAAACGATCTATCCTTTGCGACGGGAGATATGATCGAGATCATTGAGGAGAAGAATGAAGATTGGTGGTACGGGAGAGTGCGAGGCAAGGAGGGACTGTTCCCTTCCAATTATGTCGAGAAAGTCGATAGTGCCGCACCCCCGACTGCTGCGACGACGATGCCGGCGGGGAGGCCATACCACCCGTTCGGAGCAGCCTTGCATGGAACGGACACGCCTCCGCCCAACGCAAGTGGTGTCAACTCTGTTGGTTTGCAGCAAGCGTCGGGACAGGCTGAGAAGAAGAGCAAGTATGGTGCTCTTGGTAACACGGTAACTGTTCGTTGCACGCG
This sequence comes from Chalciporus piperatus, assembly GCA_038093975.1. NCBI lineage: Eukaryota > Fungi > Basidiomycota > Agaricomycetes > Boletales > Boletaceae > Chalciporus > Chalciporus piperatus. Next base: position 55,868 of record JBBPTG010000103.1, read on the forward strand.
TAGGATGTCATTTCCGCTGATCAATCGTGCAGATGGCAAACTCTGCTGCTGGAGGTGTCGGTTTCGGAGCTGGTAAGCTGTCGTTGATCAGTCCTTCTTTCAGAGTACTGAAGAACTTTGCAGGTGCTGCGATTGGAGGTGGTTTGGTGAGAGCGATCTTTTGAGTATCTTTGTTTGATCTTCGTGTGCTACTACTACTAGTAGTACTACTAGAAATGACATGAGTGATATCACGTGCCTTCTGAGTGGCAGGGCAACCGGTTATTGTCGCTGTCGGTCTCCACATCGCCCCAGACAGTGACTGGCACTGGCTGCGGATTCTACTCGTCTGCCCTGCCCTGCATCGCCCTTCTGCTGCGAGTTTAAGCGAGTCTAATAAGCTAGCGCACTTATCGTCCACCTTCACTCAAGCGCTCACTATCTGCGACCACCTCCTACATACCCTAGTAACCCAAAATGCCATTCCTGGAATCCTTGCATGACGGCCTGGAGCGCATTCTACCTCGCAAGAAGAAACATATAGGCATCCCTGGCTCGATATCTGGTGGACTAGGAAATAAAAACGGAGTCGTCCAATATCAGGATGATGTGAGGTTCTCTCGGTTTTCCATTCACTTTCTATGTGCCGCAGTGGTCCATCTTAATCTCGACCGTCGTTTCTTTCACCATTCGTTTACGTAATTCTACCTTCTCTCCTACTCCTTGCAGATGCTTGCATGGACCAGACTGGGACGCTGGTCTTCCTCCTCTTCGTACCCCTGCTCTGGGTCATATGGCTTGCGGTCATTTCATTCTCCACAGTTCAGCCATCCTCAACCGTACTGACGCGACATGTCTCGCCTTTCTAGATGATAATATCCAAACCTGCCATCATCTTCCACGCCTCACAAGCGTTCTTCAACTTCCTTTCCATGGCTTGTTTCGCCAGCGTAGCTAGTTTTCAGGCAAAATGGCACGTCGGTCCCTGTGAGTCTCGCCCTTTTGCTCGCGCGGTGAGACCGATGGCTGACCTCTCGCTGACGCGCACAGCTGGTCTAACCGGATTCGCGATATTTGTATCCATCTCGGGCATCTTCCTCTCCCTTTTCTTGATGTTCGTCCCTGTTGTCTACGAGAAGTACAATAAATTTGCACGTCTTGCACGCGCGCTACAGGAGGTACGCGTCGGCTTCATTCTCACGGGTACAGGCTCTACGTTGAGTCTTCTTGTCGCGTGCGTCATTTTCATTCCGCCTTCGCAATCTCCGTCCTGATGTGTTCCGTCGTTCTGCTTTTTCACATCATAGATTCATAACGACCATTTCTTCATGGACGGAACCAGGGTGTAAAAACCCGGCCAACGATCCTCACGCGTCCCTTGGCACAGGCTTTACAAGTGGTTTGCCAGGATGGTGCAGCACCAAGAAGGCGGGGTCTATATTCTTCTGGTTCACCTTCGGTAATTACGATCGTTACCTGTGCTTCTGACCTCCCACTGATCCCCGTGTGATCTAGGCTTCTGGCTCGCATCACTCATCCTCTTGATCGTCGATTGGCGATCGGGTAACTTGACTGCGCGTCCTTTGGACCCACCGTTCATGCGTCCCGATATCGAAGAAGTTGAAGAAGTTGAAGAGGAGGAGGAGGAGGAGGTCCAAGAAACAACAGCATATCAGCCTGTTGGGTCTGCGGCACCACCATATGTTGCCAATGCTCAGACAACCACTACGCTTCCCCCACCAGCTGCTACTGCCCCTCGACGATCTACCTACGACAACTCCGACTCTCCAAACTCACCATTTGCTGACTCTAATCGCTGGTCCGTTGCTACCGCCAATATGGCTGCACCGAGCGCAATCGCGTACTCGGGTAACCCGCGGACCAGCGGATATGCAACACCTCCTTCAGCGACGTCGCGCCCATCCCTGGACGCGTATGGCGCGTTCTCTGACCCTGCGCCGTCAGGGTTTGGTGGGGTGTCGAGCACTGGTGACCCAAACGCGCCCCGAATCAGTCGGACGATGCAGTACGCAGATCCCTATGCCGCAGTACGAGCCTCTTTGGCTGCCAGCGGACACACTACAGTGCCAAGATACGACTCATATTCTGGATACCAGTGAGACAGTGTTACTGCTGTTGATGTGTATGTTGCTGGACCTTGTCTAATGCCGTTGTATGCTCCAAACTGGCCGCCGTTGCTTTCTTTGCTTTACCTTTTGAATAATTAAGGACACTTGTTGCTGATGCTCGCCTCCTCCCATAACTCTATACCAGGATGTATCTTACTTTTCACATTTCACGAGCGATAAGTTATCTGATCCAATGTTTGAATGTGTGGGTGCTCGGTTCGAGTTTAATTGTTGATCGTGGATGTTGACAGAATCCCACGTTGGACCTTGTTCAGGTATTGAGTGGTTCAACGACTCAACTTGCTGTACATGGCTCAACCTGCCCGACGTCGACGAATTCCCGAGTCTAACCCAACCAGCGGTCTGCTCTCAAATGTATTCAGCTTCGTTTCCAGAGAATTCGAGTCGTTCGTTCACAATGCCACGGCAGGAAGAGTCAGTCATGTCCCATCCGATTCCCTCGACTTGCTGATGGCAGCCTACTCAGGTCAACCCACCCACGTCTTCCGCGCGCGTCAGGAGTTCAGGAAGGAGGAGGAAAGACACAGATTTGGAGAGGCATATGAGCGACGACGAGGCCAGCCGCAGATCGAGAGCGCATCAACACCGACAGGCCCGCGGACGGCCCAAACAAGATTCTTGTCATCTAAAACCGCGCTCCAAGTCATCTGATCCAACTAGAAAACATCGCCATAGGCATGTAGAACCCACCTACATCGACGTGGAGCAAGGTAGCGTGTTCCGCTGGTCTCCGAGCGCTGTTGTTCAACTTGTCCTGTAGTACTCTCAGCCAGTGACCGTGAACGTTCCAAGTCCCCTACTCCTCGACCACCAAGCGCGTCCCAACCCGCTCCTACTCGAAGGCTGAAGAAACAGCCGTCTCTAACGATGCCCGGTTCACTCTTTCCTCGATCTTCCTCTCTCGAACCAGATGCATCAGATGGAGAGCAACCTACACAGCCCGTATTACATGTTCGCCCCTCAGTCAACGACAGTGATGCAGACGACGCAGAAGCAGGCCCATCGAGAACCAGCGCGTCCACCCACCCGACTACGGAATCCATGGATCCCACCCACCCTTCCCTCAATCAGTACGTCTCGCCTTGGCGTGCTCGTTCTGTGGCTTCGGTCAAGGATGCTTTGCAACGATTTAATGCCACGGAGGGGGCGGAAGCCGACTTTTCACTCATGTTGCCCAGTCCCCAAACATCCCCTGTCAAGCCCGCATCCAAGGCCCGTTCTGAAGTCGACGGATCTCCACAGTCCTCAAGGTCGGGTCTCCCCGCGCCTACGTCGACATTGAGGAAGGGCAAAGAGCGCGCACGGAAGGATAGGATTGACGAGGACCTCGATTTCATCGTTGGCCCGAGCACAGGCCAGGCGGGTGTATCTGCCAAGGAACGCGAATTAGATGCTGCACGGGAGGAGCAGCGCGAGCATGAGCAACGTTCGAACGGGGACCAGAGCAGGCGAGCGTCGGATGCGCGCGAACGAGATAAGCAGCGCATCAAAGCACTGGAGGAAGAGGTTAGATGGTTGAAGGGAGAGGTACGAAGCACTCGCACTGAAAACTGCCCCATACGCGTCGGACTAAGACGATCTTGATAGCTATCCAGAAGTCAACTCTGGTCCTCTGGCCCACCGCCTCCACCGCCCCCGCCCCCGCCTCCACCACTACCACCGCCCCTCCCGCTCCGCATCGACCCGACTCCGTGTACTCCCACTTCCATGTTCGCATCTGCCCGAGCTTCCCTAAGACACGCTATGACACCCGTGGAGGCACCAATCAATAACCCCGATCTTGGCAGGACAAAGAGGCAAGGACAGCCCACTGTAAACGTCCCATCCGACAAGATGGCCGCCTTCCTCAACGAGGTCATGACTGCTAGGTTACGGAAGGTTGGCGGAGGGGCAGCGAATGAAAGTGCAGCTGGACCATCAGGATTCAGTAAAAGCGTCGCCGGAACGAGTAGTGCCGCATTGGCACCTCCTGCTAAACTTTCTGCGAAGGAGTTGTTGTTACGTCGACGGTCGTTGGCAAACCTTCGTGTTCCGATCGATTCTGCTTTGGCCGCGCCGGTACCACCGTCTATGTTGGCTGCGTCTTTACCTGCATCTGCATTCAAGGAACCGGAACTCCGCGTTGGGCAGAAACGTAAGGCAGACGCGATAGAGACAGAAGAGACGACGGGTCGTATGTGTATGTTGCACTCCTTTTTTTCCAAGACGAGATATCCCCTGATCGTGTCTCCACATTTACAGCGAAACGTCGTATGACAGAGTCATCTTCGCAATCGTCGTCAGGAGCAAGTCAAAACAGTGCAGCATCTTCATCAATATTACATCTTTCTGATCTCTCTCTCCCATCCCACACATCACTTGCCAATGAAACTGATATCACCACCCCATCGCTCTGTTCGGATAACGAACGAGAAGGGGAAAACAGCATTGAAGATCGAGTTCCGTCTACACCCCCTGGACCTCGACCCCCGAGCTCGAACCCTAACGGCTCCAGGATAAACCCTCGTGAAGATTATATAGAAGTAATCGATGTCGATATGGAAGAACCTTCACGTCCAGAACCTCGAACCATCACTCCCAGTTCGGTCCCTCGCCGAACCTCTGATCTGTTCAAGAAGCGCCCTCCTACATCTCCCATACCGAATCCTACGCCCCGCAGACCATCAGCGCCTGCGCGCACCAAACGAGGGGCCACTCCTAAACCGAAGACGGTTTCGCCCCCTGAATCAGAAGCAGAGGATGATGATGGAGCATGGCCACGAACCGCACCAGTGCCGTTTATATCTCTCATCCCCGCACCCAAATCCAAATCCAAACCGAAAACGAAAACGAAGCCCAACCTGGTTGGCAAAGGCCGACCACGAGCAAAACCACAGAATACAAGCCAACCCACTGCCTCATCAGGCTCGGCTTCGGGTTCCCAGGTCAAGCGCAAGAAAACACACAAACGGCGCCCGACACTCGACGAAGAACTGCGCCACGCGGAAGCTCGCTCTTCGGACATTGATCAGGACAACGACGAGCTCGGTTCAGATGCGGGGGATGACGTGTTTATGGGCAAGGGGACGATGAGTAGCCGGAAAGGCTTCCTGGCCCATGGTGGAGGTGGGGGTGTGCCGGTATTTATGGGTGTGGGATATGTGCAAGGAGCGGAACCGGGGAGTGGGGATGAGGACAGGGCAATGGAGACGCAACCTCGGCTGATACACAAATCATCAAGTCAGGTTTCTTTGATTCCACGGCCGAAAGCTAGGACGTGATTCGAGCATCAACGCGCTCGCCCTCGAAGATACCCTGCATGACATGCTTGACACACGAGCTCGAATTGGAAGCGATACCTTGAATGATACCGTAGTTCTAACGTATATTTATTTGTATTTCCCGTGTATTCATGATGTCGATGATTTCTTGACTTCTTCAAGACACGCGGTTGTTGCGGAATGAATGTTCTGTCGGCCGAAGGATGTCATTCACCTGAATCGGGACATGTTGAGCGGAACATCACTCACACTCGGAAACGCAAGGTCGGTGGAGGTCATGGCAATGGCCATCGAACTCGAGGGACTCTCTGAAAGAAGTAAATGTGGTATCGAGCGACTCCGAGCTCACTCTCTCGGCGAACGACCAGACTTGTGGGTCTCAGAAACCTCCGGTGGGTCTGGAATGAACTCACCGCCGAGCAATAATACAGGTCAGCCATACCGAGAAAGAAGCTAGCTGCTGTGCTCGTCCTACTTTATGAGAAAGCCGGCGAGCTCCGAGTCGTCCTTACAACGCGCTCGAAGCTCCTTCGAGCCCACCCTGGACAGACAGCGCTTCCAGGAGGCAAAGCCGACGAGAGCGATGTGGATCTCGTTTATACAGCCGTGAGCTTGACACCGGTCTGTGTTTAACTCTACTGAATCGCCGCCCTCTAGCTCAGGGAAGCCCATGAAGAAGTCGGCCTCCCCCTCAACTCCCCTCATATTCATACACTATGCACCCTCCAGCCGTTCCTTTCTCAATCTCAGCTGCTTGTCACACCAGTCGTTGCATTCCTTTCGAATCCCAGCATCCTCGACACGTTGGAACCATCTGTCGGTGAAGTAGACCATATCTTTAACCACCCGCTGGAGGCTATCCTCGACCCATCCTTATCCGCCAAGGAGCCCCTTGTACCAAGAGGCAGCGAAAACTGGCTGTACATGGAGGAATTCCACGTGAGTTCTGTCACACTGGCTTGGCTCCTGGGAGGAAGCCCGTTTCATTTCGACACCCAGAACGTAACCGATCAGACTATCAAGATAGACGAGACAGAGACCGTACTTTATCGCCATCATCGCCTTCGTTCTTGTGCTTCCCCCGTCAAGGGTCTAACGGCCGACATTCTGGTGAGGACAGCGATCAACTATCCCATCGATGTTCAGAGACCACTATTGCTGACTCTTCACCATAGATTTGCGTCGCGGGGATCGTGTATGAAAAGGGAACGACGTACGAACGACATCCTCCTGGGAGAGATGTTCAGTATCTCCTTGATCTTCGCATGAAGCAATATCGAACACTTGATGGGTTGGCGACGATTACTGTATCGACCTCGTAATTGGGCATGGAAAAGTTTCTGCACATATTACTTTGTCACACGATATTCTGGATAAGGCTGACATGAGAGATCGACAAGCTGTCTGTATGCGGGTAGGGTACTTCGACGAACTGGAGTGATCCACCTTGGTCCAAAGGTATATTGGCAAAGCAGTGAGAACGCGTACTCGCCGTCGGCAACTACAACCTGCCTGCGATGAGCAGGAGAATATTACTTGACATACGACTTTAAGTCAACCCCAGAGTGTTGTATAATGCTTGCAAGCAGCGATGTACATACGACTAGATCCTCCATCGTGTTTCATGACTGTGACTGTACAGATTTGAGAATATATCCCTCAAGCCCCCCGCATACCCAGAGCTCCTGCACACTCGCACCAACTGTCCGCACGGCGTACTGGTTTTCGCCATGAGCACTTTTGACGACAACAGACCCATCCCGCATGCTGATGCGAATCTCGTGCCCCTCATTCACGGTAAGCTCTCCCTTCTTACCCCCGCTGCCGCGTTTGCCGTCCTTGGCATACGCATCCGTGAGGTCCTTTACGAGCTCGGGACACTCTAAGCACACCAGCCCATTATTGATCGCGTTGCGTTTGAAGATGTCCCCGAACGAGCCTGCGACGACGACAGGAATACCTGCAGCCTTGAGCGCGGTTGCGGCTTGCTCGCGGGACGATCCGGTACCAAAATTATATCCTGAGACCAATATGATACCCTCCTTCGTGACGTTATTGTTTTCCGTTGACGTAGAAGAAGCGGAATTTTGGCGTTGCTCAGAGATCAACGAAGCGACCATGCCTGCGAAGGAGGTATCATAGTTCTCCATCACAACTTGCGCTTGGCGCTCAAGTGTAATGTCGTCTTGGTAGGTGTATTTGCCAGGGTAGAGTGCATCGGTGTTCAGGTTATCTTGAGGTGCAAACAGGAGGCGGCCTGAGAATGCAGATGGGAAGCCAGGGAAAAGAGGCTCGTCGGTCGTCTGTGTCGATGGGGTGGATGAGGTATCAATCGATTCGGTGGGGTTAACGTAGAATGTGGGTGCACCGCTTAGAGGTAACTTTGCGGTATCGAGCGAGTCTGGGCTGCAGATGTACCCTTTAATGGCACTGGCGGCGACCACAGCGGGGCTTGCCAAGTATGCCTGGGCTTTGGGGTGGCCCATACGACCCTTGTAGTTCCTGTTTGTTGCACTGATGCCTATCTCACCCTCCTCGAGCAGACCTGTGCCGAGACCGATGCACGGTCCACATCCTGCAGGGAGCACCTTGGCACCGGAGGCAATGAGGGCGTTCCAATACCCGAGCTGTTCAGACTCCTGCTGAACTGTCGAGCTCGCCGCAGCGATGTAGAACTCGACTCCTGGTGCAACCTTGTTTCCCTCCATCACAGCCGCCGCCGCCGCAATGTCTGAGACACGTGAGTTGGTGCAGCTAACAAGGTAGGCTTTGTGAATGGGGATGTGGGCTTCTTCAAGCTGTGGTAACGGTGTGGATATTTTGACGCTATTTGGACCTGAGACGTGGGGGACCAGTGTGGAGAGGTCGAAAACGAGATGGGAGGAGTAAGATGCACCGGTATCGGAAGCGAGAGCGGCACTCCGAAGCGCATCGAGGCGGCGGCGGTTGAGACGAGGGTGTTCAGGGGGAGCGGGGATACCCGGGGTGCCTAAACTGAACGAACGGAGTTCGACCTTCTTGAGTGTTTGTTCATACCATTCTAGAAGAGTCTGATCAACTGGGAAAACGCCAACGAGGGCTCCCCATTCCGTTGTCATGTTTGCGATGGTAAGACGTTCGTCAACGGAAAGGGCAGCGACACCTTCGCCAGTGAACTCAATGGCGGCATTAAGAACCTCGTCTTTGTTGAACGAGCCGCAGAGGGCTACGATGACATCCTTGCCTGTTACGCCGGGGGGCAGTTTACCTTTCAATTCGACCTTGACCATGCGAGGAACCTGCCACCATGTTTTCCCAGTCGCCCAGAGTGCAGCAGCGTCCGTGCGGACAATCGGTGTGCCAACACATCCGACACCACCGTACATGTTGCTGTGACTATCACTGGCAACTGTGAGGGTGTAGGGAAATGCGTATCCTTCCTCGACGAGGATTTGGTGTCCGATACCCCGGCCAGCAGGGTAAAAGTCGACACCGTGCTGGCGAGCAAATGATTCGATGGAAAGGTACTTCGCGAGGTTCTTTTCGGATTTGTTTTGGACATCATGATCGAGGGTGAAGACAGGTTGCTTTGGGTTTGTGATCTCGGTCACTCCGATGGACTTGAACCTGTCATTGAGACTCTCAGTAACCATAAGCAGCACAAGAAGAGGGAGGGGATACACACTTGGAAATGACTGGCCCTGTGTTATCGTGTGTCATGACATGCTCCGGGCGAATCATGACATAGTCTCCTGCTTTGATGACCTTTCCATTGGGAACGTCCACTGCGTACTTTTGCACGACCTTTTCAATGATAGTTTGTGGGATGGACGAGGCAGTCGCGAGGTAACGAGTATATGAGCAGGGACGGCATCGTGCCCGCAATGGCGGTATGCCCGAAGGGAATCGCATTGTGTACGACCTGGGCCTTTTCAGTAATTCAAGGCTTCCGATGCGACACTCAAAGTGTGGTAGAACCAAGGTAGAATCAAGCGTAGTTCGTTCGCTTGTCGCAGAAACGCGTGTTGCTCCCAGACTTTATCATGCACTGCAGTGACTTGACACGATGTTTGCACGACTCGGACCCGCTTGACCTTGTGCCAACTCTTGGAGCGATCTGATCATTTGCAGAGGCTATGGCTCTTCCGAAGTACGATCTGGCTACCAAATGACAGGCTACGTTGTCTTCGCCAGCCAGACGTGCTGTTGGGCGCAGCGAATCTACGTACCCGTCGCCAGCTGGACTATGTTCTTGCATATCAATCCCTACGATGTCTGGCTCTTTGCTGCACCGGCTGGTACTAACGCTAACATTTCCTCAGTATCTCAAGCTTTGTTAGGCCACTCAGACAAAGTGATTTTCCCCCCCCCCTAGTGCCATTTGCATCTCAAAGACGTGGTTGGACGCTGTCCATATCGCCGAGTGTGATCGGTCTCGCCATGCATGCGACCGGTCTGGCCCTGGACGCCAGATCCAAGCAGAATTCCAATGACATGCTACGTCACAATGTTCGCTCTCTGTGCTGGCACAAAGCACCACAGAACCTACCCGCCCACTACCCTCCCCTTCCTCGCTGAAAAGTGGGCATATAGTACGTATCCGTTTCCATTTAGTCCTACGAATTTCATACGTGCTTGACCAGCGAGACTTTGTAGCGTCGGGCGGGTATCGAGTTCCATATGCTGATGTGTGAATGATCGTCGACGTCATAATCTTCAACACCACTAACATCTCACCGTCCCCAGCACTATAAAAGCTAGGCCCTCCCGCTCACCTCTTCTTTCCCCAAAATTAGTTGCACACTCCCGCCCACTCTTCTCTCGCATCAGTCTTCACCAATCCATCTACTTTCACCCCGCCATGAAGATCACCGACGCCGCGCTCGCTGGCGAGCGCTTTCCTGTCCCCAATCAGGGCGGCGTCTGCTCGAGGAAGATCTTCAAGTTCGAGAGCATTACAACTGGCATCGAAACCAAGTTACCCGCATCGGAAAGCACGGTAAGTGCATAAATCTCGCCCGCTGGAATAGAGGTGCTGACAACCGGTTGTATCACTCTCGCCCTGAAGATGCGCTCCTCATCGCCGCTCGAGCCACGCGCTGATTTCCGAGCGAAGCAGCAGAGAAAATTCTTTTTGGAGCTCATGTCAGCGAAGGAAGACGTTGGTAAGTTGCTCAAGCAGACTGCACGGGTTTCTCCAGCTGACTCGTTCCTCAAGCCTCTCGTCGAGGAACATCTCGCCGTCCGCCATCCCCAGCGTCCCGTCATCCCCACTGTCCCTCTCTCGGCGCGCCAACTCTGGCGTCCGTGTCGTCCGGACTTTCGAGTCACTCGCACCTCTGGAGACAAGGTGGTGGCTTCGCTCATTTGTCACAGCAAGCGTCTAGTCGACGAGCACATCAAAGTCTCCCCCACTTCGTGCAGCCGAGAGGTAAGCGTGGTTGAGATCATCGATGTGTTGATTACCGTTGATGCCCCGCCGGATCGACTCGATGATCTAGGTCTCTAAGACATTGTACATACCAGCCCGTAGTTTGGATCCGTGCATACAAAAATGCAGCACTTCCCCGACCTCCAGGACCATACCTACGTGCCGGTGACAAAGAGGGATTGAAGCTCCTCGACCGCGCATTAGTCCAATCTACAAAGTTGGAACCTTGGTCTGCTCGCAACTTCGATCTGCATGCTGTTCGCACATTCCCCAGAGTTGGCGACTATCTGAATCAGTGGCATTTCCCGCAATGGGGGTCATGGTTTATCACAACCATCGAGTCATCCGTGGTCTATCGCAACCTCCGCTCCGATGACCCGCAAACTCATGTCTTGTTTCGTTTGGACGACTCCAGCGGAGGCATCAATCGCTTCATGTGTGCTGACACGGTCACTCTTGTGGGTCATCCCATCACATACGTGCTTCTCAGGCCTCGGAAAAGTGCTTATCCACTGTAAGTTTTAATTGTATCGAACCAGTGATTGATGGCATGAACACGCGATAGGACCCTATTGAAGATCGTTGGCCACTCTCGTTCTTCACTCTCGCTAGAAGCCGCCATTCCCCTTTCATATCCACGACACGATGAAGTCCGCGATATGACTGCTGGTCCAAGATACGTCTGTATGTATACACTGGCGCGCCAGATGACGGGGAATTTAGTTTCGCGCTGCTCGACGTGACAACGGAGAGGATATACCATCTTCCACCATTCAAGTCTACCATGGTATGTCGTCTCATGGTTGGAGCGTACCATCATCCGACAGTCAACAAGAACCACCGGTTACACCCATTCCTCCTGGTCCATCCCCTGGCCAATCTTCCTTGTCGTCCACATTGACAAGGTTCCTCGCCTGGGTTTTCGACTCACCCCTTGGTGAGCGTTGATGTTCTCTGACCCGTCACCCGTCGCACCTAATAGATCATTTGCAGCAGCCCTTGGCGGTTCAAAGTTATCTCTAATAGCGGTAACGAGTTCGTCAATGCACAACTTGAAATCCGGGTATATTTTCTTCGTATGTCCTGTTGTTGTGCGCCTCGCCCTGGTGTTTAAATTTGACTGACGCTCCCCGCATGGTAGTAACTGCACCCTCTCGTCAATCGAAACATCAAAACCCACAAAAATTTTCCAAATCGACGGACAGCTGGCTATCTGGTAAGCCTTATGGGCTTGTTGAATCAGAATTTCCTAGTTTGCATAAGCACAAAAAAAGTCACAAACTTTGAAAACCACGGAAAAAAATCGCAAAAATCGCAAAAGCATTATATGAGTACAGCCCTCGTAGTGACTGGTAGTCTTCCTCCTCTGGGTACGTTTTTTTCCCTCGATTGCAACGCAATTCAGCGTTAACATTGTCTATGATTCAGTTTCAGTCTCGTCGCATCTTTACTTTACTATAACCATTAATCAACATCCCTACTCTTCTCAACGCTCGTTCCGCATCGGGTGGATGACTTCAGATGGACGTGGGGAATGGTAGCCTTCGTTACATGCTGCACCACCGGTTTCCCCTTATGCGATCTGCATCCCGCTACATCGCACCCATCGCCGTTCTACAGAGGACTGTCCAACCTCCTTTGTGCGCTAGAGATTTTTTGTTTGGACCTTTTCATTGGTTGTGGTAAGTTTTACCCTCACTTGATCGCCTGTGCCCTCATGCAGTAGGGCAGACATAAGCATTGGCATGGCTCTGCGCATTTGACCAGATATTCTGCCATGCCAGAGCAACGGCCTCCCCCAACAACCACCCGTCTCTATCCTCGTATTCATCCAGCCCATTCGAGATTGGTTGAAGAAAACCTTGATCCTCCCGGCTCGTACCCTCTTGGGAATCCTGGAACCTCAGGCAAGTTTCATTGGCTTTCAAAATTGGTTCGTCCTTGGTCTTCTGTCGCTGTTGTGATTTACTGACCGCTCATACGAGTGCGATAAGATCCCAAAGCGAGTTGTTTAATTTATTCTGGTTCTCGTCGACGTCACCCTATCCGCTCCCACTTCCCCAGCCTCGTTCCCGCCTGTCATCGACTACACGGAGTAGCGGAAGCTTGGGGCGTCGACGGTTAGACTGGTGACCAATCCGTCTATGAGGCAAGCCGTTCAACAACACAAGAGAAAAAAAGCTTGCCTCATAGACGAATTGGTCACCAGTCTAGTCGACGGTCGTCGACTTTGATTCTTTAATTCATAATCCTTTTGGACATTTGATTACTTTTGTGAATAATACCGATACCCTACTTGTTACGAAAGGCTGGACTGATTGCAATTGTGAATCCGCGCAAGCCATGACTGAACAGAGAGTGGTTGACTTTTGGCGTATCTTGGAATGCCAGTGGTCACCAGTCTGATGCCAGTCGTCGGAAGGGGAAATGATACATGACGATCTATTCTCTTGAGCTAATACACAAGACGAACAGCGAAACATCGGTATGGTACTATGCAGAGGCAGTCATCGTGACGGGGGCAGCTACAGGCGGTGGCACGGCTTTCTCCACAGGCTTTTCCGAATGTGCAGCGGAGGCCTCGGGGGAATTTGAATGAGTGATCTTTGCCTTTTTCTTCTTCTTTAGCAGCCCTAAAGACATTGATTGATAATGTGTTTGATTCCGCTGAGAAGGACGGACGAACCTGCAGACACAGCGGACTTTACGTTGTCCACTAATTCTCGGCTTTCCTCGAGGAATTCTATATCGTCGAAACGATGCTTCTTCCCGGCCAAAGACTCGGGATCTGCTGAAGAAGAAGCGATCTTTCTCTCGAGGGCCTCGAGCTTGGCTTTCTTAGCCTCCGTTGCGGCCATCTTGCGGTCTTGTTCGCTTTCCATGTAATCAACCAGCCTGGATGGGATGTATGTTAGACACGAGCACATTACTTGAGAAGAGGTGCCAAAATACCGTTTGGCAGTCTTGATGGTGCTAAGCCTGCGACCGCTGAGATCCCTGCACGAGTCGTTATTGTTCGTCTTCTGGCTGCTCATACGACCACCGGCTGCACGAAGCTGCGACCCGAAACCACCCTTTCCACCACGAAGACGGGGGATGAGCCGCAGAGAGACGAGATCTGAGTGGTCGTCATGTAGTTCGGATACGAGGGTGAATGGGGTGATCGAGCCACTGTGGGGTGAGATTTGGAGGGTTTCTGGTGGAGGAAGATTTGGGTAGCGGGCAGAGAGCAGGTCATAAATGTCGCTTATGGGAGTATCTGAAGGGACTCTGAGAGATAAAGTGGGGAAAGGAGGAAAAGTGGAGAAGAGAACGCTGGTGGACTCCATGGCGGTGGATGACAAGGACGAGTATCCGAATAAGGCAATCGTGGAGAGAGGGGCCCTACCGTGCATCAAAGTGACTTTGCAACTTACCATCCATCACTGACCGGTACTGACCATGGATACACTCACCAGAGAATCTCCATTGTTCGTCTGGCCTGTTCAGTTCTGCATCGCAACCACAATCGTAGTATATGTCCTCTCCCTTGTCACTGGCAATGTCTCCCAGGTAGACAGACTCTGGACATTCCTCCCAGCGATATACACAACCTACTTTGCTCTCTTGCCGTCGTGGCCTCGTAGCTCACAGGTGTTCCTCCGCCCATACACCCCCGAAACAGTCCCCAGCTCCGTCGCTGATACGTACAGTCCCCGCGCACTCCTCATGATGGCTTTGGTCGTAAGTCCCGTGAAATACATCCCCTGACAAACGAGCCTAACATTGATACAGGTCACCTGGATGCTCCGGTGTGTTCTCGACGAGATTATCTCTCAAATTGATAACGATTCTGACATGACGTACAGGCTCTCGTACAACACCTGGCGACGAGGTCTCTTCAGCTTGTAGGTACCCTTCCTGTTGAGTCGACAAGTGATTGATTCCATGTATCTATAGTAACGACGAGGACTACCGCTGGGCGATTCTTCGGCAGAAGATTCCTGTTTGGTTATTCCAGGTCTTCAACCTCACCTTCATTGGTATGTTCTCCTTTCTTGCATGCATACCATCCTCATCATTCCGCTCAGCCATCGCTCAGAATATCATCCTCTTCCTCCTCGGCGTCCCTGCACAAATAGCCGTCACCCAGCCCCATACCGGTCTCGTTGCATCTGACTATGTTCTTGGCACACTTGGCTTCTTGACGCTCTTGACCGAGTTCATTTCGGACAACCAGCAATACTCGTATCAGACCTTCAAGCATTCAGGTAAATTGAACCCCAACGAATGGTTAGGAGCACGTATCGCTTGGACGAAACGAGATGCAGAGAGAGGTTTCGTCACGAGGGGTCTGTGGGCATGGTCCAGACACCCCAACTTCTTGTGTGAACAATCTTTCTGGGTAAGACAGCTCGTCTCATCCCGACGTGTAACTCACTGCGCCTCCGTATTCCAGATCATCATCAATTTGATCCCGTTGTTGAATGGAGACGGACCGTGGGCGGATGCATGGCCAACGTCACTCAGCTCATTGGCACCTCTGACCCCTTGTCTTGTGCTGTGCACACTGTTCTTCTCGTCCGTCAAGTTCTCGGAGGGGATTTCGCAGTCCAAGTATCCAGGATACAAAGCATACCAACGGCGGGTCGCAATGTTTGTGCCGCTGTTCACTCCATTATGGGGTGCATTGTTGCATGCGCGAGGAAAGAAGAGAGCTGTAGATGAGTTGCTGTTCGGACAAGATGGAAAGAAGAGCGAGTAGCCGTCATGCTGGCCGCTGTCACCTGTTGTACGTCGCTTGGAGATATTTATGGGGAGTGGCAACGCCCAGCCAAATTTGAACTCCGCCCGTGCATTCCTTGTCGCATAAAGGGGTGTCCCAGACAAACACCAACACCTGCAGGCTCAAGATCCACGAACTGTGAAAACTTTGTATGGAGACTTCGGTACAAAATGTTAAGGTCGTTGCAACCCATGTAAAATATCTTTGGAAAATACAAGGTTGAACAGGGAATACTCATAAAGACATATCTCCACTTCGAATTACCATTTTTTTTACATCGAATGCAATCAGAACACGAAAAAACTCACATCCCGATACAAAAACCTACAGCCCGAACGCCATCAATAGTCCTCCCGTGGGGCGAACATCCAACACTCTATATTGCGCTGACTAAGCAAATGTGAGCGCGCCATGGACGCGTCAAGACGCGACTGTTGAGGGAGGTTGTTGCCAATGCAGGTCTATAGCTCGAAGAGAGACCGCTGGAACCCATCCAAAAGCCGGTCCAACAAACAGAAAGCTCACATAGCTCGTCTCAACACCACTCGGAAAGGAAATGACGAGAATGACCCTCTCCCTTCTCAACCACTTGCCATGGCTGAACCCCGCGCCATCGAGAAGCTAAGGAAAATGCTCGCGGATCAAAGAGAACAAGCAACCACCTACGAAAGAAAGTACCGGAGCGAACGCAAACGGGCCACGCGCAGGGGCCAGTCCATCTCACTGCTGAAGGAGCGATGCAAAGTGCTTACAGTCAAGCACAACAACCAAACTGTTGGTCTTCAAGCCCTTCAGATGCGCCACAAAGCACTCGTCAAGCGAAATCACGCACTTTACATGCGTTTAACGCGTTTAAACACGTCCAAGAAGCATGTTATTGCAGCTGTTGGCAGTAGCTTGCCAGTAACCCCTAAACCCACCTTTTGCCTCAAGGAACGTGGTGTGTTCACGGACACTTCATGCGAAGTTGTTCGTGATCTTGTTGCCAAGCTTGATGTCCCGATATCAAAGGTTAACTCGGCAATTAAAGTCGTCGCCAATGCAATGGGTGTCGAGATGGAGGGCTCCATAAGCAGTCGAAGTGCTCGCCGGATGGTATTGGAGGGTGGCATGGCTGCTGAAACACAACTGGTTGATGAGATCGGGCAAGCTGCTGGTAGGAATCATGATATCTTACCCGAATATAGGCTAAACGAACAACAGGGTTAACATTGAGCTGCGACGGGACAACACACAAGAATATCAACTACCAGTCCCATCACGTCACCTATCATTTGCCCAATGGCAAGGTGGCAACACGGTTCGCTGGAGTTCTACACGAGGTCAATCATACGAGCGAGACCCAACTCGGGGGCTGGAAAGAGCGGATCTCATCCATGTACTCGACATACAATCAAGTCCAGCAGAACAATGTACCTGCCGATACACGTGAATTTGTCTCAAAGGCAAAAGGGATGCTCACTGATCATGCAGAGGATCAAAAGAAACTCACACGGCTCTTTTCGGACTGGAAGCTGAAACGACTCAACTCAACTAAGAGCTAAGACTCACACTAGACAATAGCGAGCCGATGAACTTGGCTGAGGTTCGATGAGGAAACTCCAGGAGAACAAGACTGGGGAGTCCAGTGCTTGTTGACCCGGATTTATATACTATTGTCAATGTTTGTACATGTTGTGGCTAAACCTTATCGTAGGTGACTGGGTATGACTCATACTGACTACTAGCCAATAGCGTAACTAGCTCTACTGCGGAATGAGTAAGCGTGAGTCATATGATGAGTAATGCTGACTGATGCTGACGAGTGAGCGGTGAGTCATCAGTTAGTAAGCGAAGGTCTAGACCTAGCTTATGTAAGTAAGTCACGTGATACGATAAGATAAGATAACAAAAGAGAAAGTGAAACGACTAAGTCCACGAAACGAAGAGAAACCTAGTAAGCGTAATGGAATGTAGGGATGATTAGGATAAGGAATGAAGCGTTCGTAACACTACCCCCTCTCTATGGATCGTATTCCTAGACGATCAGACTTCGACGAGTGGACCTTGATTCATCCACGGTACCCCATTTGCTGGCGGAGCTACGGCAACCTGAAGGTTGTTGTTCGTCCAGGTTACTGGTGGTTCGAATGGGTTACCATCGTTTTCATCGACAGGAATAGGGTGGGGAGCACCTACGAGTGCAGGGTCGGGAATAGGAGGTTGAGCGAGATCAGGCCAATTTGTGGGCCATTCCTGCTGATCAGGATTCTCCTGTTGTACCTCTACCACGTTGTCCCACTTGCTCAAATCCGGGTGCCATACGACGAGCTTCATCCACCTTGTCGTCCAGTCCCAGTTAACTTCGATAGACGTGGACCGTCTATTTACGATCATCCGAGCGAACATGAGGTACTGAATGGCGATGGTAATGGCGACGATGGCGATGAAAGCGAGGAGGGAGGGGATGAGCATGCGGAGAATCCAACCGTTGCAGATGATGAAGATCATAAAGAGGAGGGAGAGGACGAAGTTGCCTCGATCCCGAGTAAAGTTTCGAATGAAGATGTCGCGGAGAACATTCTCCCAAGCGTAGACGTCGTTGAGGTCCATTGGTGATGATGGTGGTTTGTGGAAAAGAAACCGTGAGAGAGAAGACCGTCAAACATTAGTCTCTTATACCTTTTCGGTATCCGGCACGGTATTCAACCAATTGATGTGCCCATCATCCACCTGACTCGTTAAGTTGTCATACGGCTGGAACAGTGACTCGAATAGACTCCGTGACATGCGAAGGAATCGTGGGGCGGACGGATGTATCTTGTTGAATTCCCTTATTGCATCTTGTGCATTCTTGAGATTCGATCTTGGTTCCCATGTCCGATCAGATTCCGCATAGCCTTTCCAGTGCACGAGGTATTTCAGGGTTTTTCCCTGTAAACGAGAATCAACAATGTAATCCACCTCATATTTGGCATCATCTCTGTCTTCTGTCACAATCACAGGCCCAGGCTTGTCAACGGTTTGCTTCCGTAACCTGTCCTTATATGGTTTGACACGTGAAACATTAACGACGGGGTGAATTTTCATGGTACGCGGAAGCTTCAAACGTAGTGCGTTCCGTCCAATCAGGGTTGTGATTTCGTAAGGGCCTAACCATCGTGGGGAAAGTTTCTTAGATCTCTGCGCCAGGCGGAGATTAGTTGTAGACAACCAGACTTTCTGACCAATTGCGTAAGATGGTGATTCAGAGCGGTGTTTGTCGGCTTGCGTCTTCATACGCTTCTGAGCTTCTATTATGTTATCTTTGGTTTCTTTCAACGTGTTGGCGAGTGTGTCAACAAAGTCCGTAGCAGCTGGTGCTTTAGACGTGTAATTCTCTATTCCCATTCTTGGAGAATATGTGTGCGTGACGTTGAAAGGTGCCTTAGATGTAGAAGCTTGCTTCTTCGAGTTATATGAGAATTGCGCAATTGGCAACCAATCAGTCCATTCTTCTTGCTTTTCTGACGTGAATAGGCGGAGATACTGTTGTAGATCTCGATTCATACGTTCAGTTTGTCCATCAGTCTGTGGATGAAAGGCGGTGGAGAGTTTGGGCGTAATGCCAAGACGTTTGCATATGTCTTTCATCACTTGAGATGCGAATTGCGGACCTCGATCCGATATGATGGTTTTAGGAAGTCCATGATGTTTCCACACATGGGTTAGGTAAAGACGAGCAGTGTCGAGAGCGGTGACTGTCTTGTTGCATGGAATGAATTCGACTTCTTTGGAGAATCTGTCAACTACTACAAGAATAGAATCGAATCCGTTCGAGAGTGGCAGATCGGTAGTGAAATCTGCAGAGATATGTTCCCAGGGAAGATCCGGAACTTCGAGGGGACGGAGTTTTCCAGAAGGAGCATAGTTTATTCCTTTGAAACGTGCACATCTGTCACAGCGTGAGACGTAGTCTTTCACGAGCGTAGCCATTCCTGGCCATGTGTAACTGCGCTGTAGCAGTTCAATTGTCTTTTCATATCCGGGGTGTCCAGCAACGGGCGTGTCGTGATGAAGTCGAATAATCTCCATGCGGAGATCTTCTTCTTCAGGCACGTATAATCTTCCTTTCTTGTCAATCAGAATCCCATCAGACTCTTCACAAATGCCGTGTTCTTTACAGAGTTTCATGACTTCTGTTTCACGTATTTTGAAGGTTGCTTTTCTGATTTTATTCTTGATCAGATCGGAATCGGTTGAGAGTTGAACAGTTGACGTGGCAGCTATTCTGTCCGGAGGTATTACAAGGACAGCTTTGTTATCTGCTTCGATACCAATTGTGTGGTCTTCTCTTCTTGATAAGGCATCGGCTTTTCCCATTTGGGAACCTGCCTTGTGTAACCATTTGAAATTGAATCGGCTAAGATATTGAGACCAGCGTGCTTGGCGTCGATTTAGATCTTGCCGAGTCATGAAGAACTGAAGATTCGCGTGATCGTTCCAGATCTCAAACTCGTGCTTAGAACCTTCTAGATAATGTCTCCATTGTTCTAGACTTCTGATAACGCTTAGCATCTCTTTATCCGCAATGGGGTAGTTGCGTTCTTCCGGTGACATGGAATGGGAAGAGAATGCGACGGGATGCCATTTGTCTCCTTGTTCTATAGATAGAACAGCACCCGTGGCATAATTAGATGCGTCCGATTCTAAACGGAAGCGTTTGTCATTGTCTGGGAAAGCGAGTATGGGAGCGGTGATGAATTTCTGTTTCAACGTGTTGAAGGCGTTTCGTTGTGCGTCTTCCCATGCGAATTTCACATCCTTCTTGGTAAGGTCATTCAAGGGTCTAGCCACTTGGGCGTAATCCTGAATGAAGCGTCGATAGAAATTTGCTAACCCAAGGAAGCTTCTGACACCTCTGACATTTGTTGGAGTTGGCCATTCGGTGATTGCCTTGACCTTATCGTCGTCCATTCTGATTCCCTCGGGAGTAATTGTCATTCCCAAGAATTCTACTTCTTTGGTATGGAAGACACATTTCTCTGGTTTGACGAAAAGGTCATTCTCTTCTAGGCGACGAAGAACTTCTCTGACTATTTTGGCATGGACAGCAGGGTCGTCGGATTTAGTAAAGATCATGATGTCATCGATGTAGACAACAACGGCGTCTTCCATATCCGAGAAGATGTCGTTCATCATGGTTTGGAATGTTGCAGGGGAATTGCATAATCCGAAGTACATGACCAAGGGTTCAAAGGCGCCACGGAAGCACACGAATGCGGCTTTAGATTCATCGCCTTCTTTGATGCGGATGTTGTTGTATCCCCAGCGCAAGTCCATTTTGGTAAACAGTTTTGCGCCTTTCAGTTTATCAACCAATTGGGAAATGAGGGGTAACGGATAATTGTTTTTCACCGTGTGTTCATTCAGATAACGGTAATCTTGAACCATGCGTTTCTTGCCATCTTTCTTAGGAACGAAGAACACGGGAGAAGTCTGCTCGGATTTGGAAGGACGAATGTATCCTTTCTTGAGCTGATCATCAATGAATGCGCTGACTTCTTCTTGTTCGGTGACAGAGAGTGGGATAAGACGGCCCTTTTTCGGCTTGTAGGTGTCTTTCAAGTCAATTGCATGATCCCACGGCTTACGGGTTGGCATGCGTTCAGATTCCTTTTTCTTGAACAGGTGAATATAGTTGTGATATTCTTTTGGAACAAGCTCTTCTGGAGTCTTTTCCATCTTTGGTTCAGGTACCTCCCTCTTTGCGGCGTTGATATGACGAAGAGAATTTCGTTCTTCATCATCAAGTTGGCGTGCGAATGGTGGTTTATCTCGTAAGACGGAACAAGACCAAGGACAACGTGTCATGTGGACCGTTCCTTTGTTCCAATCTATCTCCGGATTGTGTTGCTTCAGCCATGCGTATCCTAGTATCATCTGATTCTTTCCGAGATCAGTGACTTCCGCAATGGCCTTCTCACGATGTCCGTTGAAATGGATAATGATTTCCGCACAGTGTGTTATCTGTCCAGCGGAGTTATGTGTTCCGTCCACGTTGTATACCGTAAGTGGATGTCTGAGTTGCACGAGGGGTAATTTGATTTTATCAGCCCATCTCCGATCAACGAAGATAGCATTAGCTCCTGAATCAAGAAGTGCTTCTGCTCGTGTGAAAGCAGAGGGAAGCCGTTGCGAAGCGATGGAAGTAGATAGCTTCAATTCTCGATCCGTCGTGCGAATGAAACGTGGTCCTGGGTTTTCGGAAAGATATCGGATTATGGAAACGGAATTAAGCACCTGACTAGAGTCCAGGCCAAGCTCATGATCAACATGAGACCCCGTTTGACTGTGTGAATAGTTTACAGATTTTCCTAACGAGTTAGTTGCGGTCCGTTTGCCCAGATCATTCAGGCCGCTTTGCCTTTTCCCTTCATTTCGATATCTTTCATATTGTAGAAGTAAGCCTTCATCTCGTCGAATGAACGGCCTTCAAGAGTGCTAGATTCGGTTGACAGTTCTCTCACCTGTCTCTTCTGAAGTTTGCAGGCACGTTTGTGTTCGCCTCGTGACCAACCACAGTGCTTGCATTTGGTACTAGGGACCGGACACTGCTGTTTCGGATGTCCCGGTTTCCCACAGTTCCAACAGTTTCCTTGCTTCTTTTCTTTGGAATTGCTTGTGGTCGCTTTTACGACAGATGATGCTTCTTCTTCTTCCACAATTTCTCCTTCTTCGATTTCGGCAGAACCTATATCCATTGGGGCACCACGACCCGGTTGTGTGCCCGTGTTGGTATATTTATATCGCGGGGTATCACCTGCGGTTCCTGTCTTGATCATGGAGATAAGCTGTTTTCTTCCTGCAAGGAGGCGTAGTTCTTCGACATATGTGTCATATTTGTCGAACCGTCCCTTATCCATAAAGATCCGATGTGTGATCTCTGGATCTGCGTTCAGCTCTAGAAGTTCGATGTGTCGGGCGTCACTCCAATCGTCCATGAGGCGATGAGTTTGGAACGTGGTAAGGAATTTCTCCATAGACATCTTGCCTTGTTTCAGATTCTTGATCTGATTGCGGTGATATTCCACTTCGTTACCCGAGCGGAATTGATCGGTGATTCGTTTATGGAACTCGGCGGAAGTATACGTGGTTCCATTTTCCAAGATGTCGTGTGTCATGGCTCGTGAGAAAGTAGCGGCGTCTCCTCCTGTCATCCGACTAAGGATAGCTCTGATCGCCGTCATTCCGGTTAACACGGTGTTGTTTTCATCTAACCATGCGCGGACTCTTGTCCACCATTCTTCGAACTTCTTTCCTCTAGATCCGTCATAGTCTCCTGGATCTTTGACGATTTTGGATAACTTAGGTCCGCTAGGTCCGACCGTAGGAGCTAGTATTGCGCCAGGCACTGGTATTGCGCCAGGCACTTGAATGGCCTGTACTTGCGCTTCAAGCTGCAAGAGATTATTGTTTAGGTTTTGGTTCACCCTTTGAGCGTTGGTAAGCTGATCCGTCATGTCTTCTAACGCGAGTCTCAACTGCGTTCCAAGATCCCGTATGGACGCGTCACGATGTCCGAGAATGCCTGTTAAGGCAGCTGCTAAGTCTGGGGCGAGAACCGACATTTTTGATGCACTAGAATGGAAGGAGTAAAACTAGATTTTTATTTCAGATCTCCTGAGATCCTTCAAGGGTTTCTCCTGATAACGAAGCAGGGGCGTCTCTTTGATAAGGTGGCGGTGGAATGCTTCTTCTGATGGAATGAGGTGCGGGATAGTACAGCTGCACTCCTGGCGCGTTTGTCTCTCTTAGTCCTCCTTCGTCTTCACTGTCAGATTCTACTAATCCTGGTACCGATTCTCTGTCCTCTTCTAACTCTGCTTGTGATACAACAGGGGAAAGGGGAGGAGTAGGTGGTGCTACCGGACGATTTCTGTGAGATACGAGTATGTAGGCGAAGTCAAATGTAACGCGAAGGTCGTCGGAGAGAAGTACGTGGCCGAAGGTAAGGTACGAAAGTAGGAGGGAGACCAGTAAGCTGCGCTGCACGAATTCTCCTAAGGGAAACAAGAGGCTTAGGACGGCGAGTGCGGCGAGTAGGACGCGGGGTTGATACCCTCTCTTTAATACGTATACCGGCGTCCTCTGGGATACCTCTAAGTAGCCTGTCGCTTCGTCGGCGTTGACGTACCCGATCGTCAATGTTCTCTCGAATCGATTTCTCACCTGCCGGGGATATAAGCGTACGATAGAGAGCGCGACGGAAACTTTCCGTACGACCAGAGACTCCAATGGAAAATTGGTGTTGAAGAGCAAGAAGATCCTCGTCGACGGCAGTCCAATCGACGGGCTCAGCGAGCGGGGTTGGGGCTCTGGGAATGGAGGAGGCACGGTAGTATAATTCTTCAACGCCGAAGGCGTCGGCTAGTATCTGCTGGGGGTTGGGCGGCAACGGTGCCCGAATAGCCTCGATGGGAGGAAGCGACGGAAGTCGACGAGTACCGATCTGAAGATTGGCGGGATGGTGAGGTAACCAAAGGGTACCGAGAGGATGAATGTAAACCTCAGAAGGTAGATGGTATGGGTAGGAGGGAATTACCGGAGGTTCCAACCAATCAACGTAGAGGTCCGAATAGTCTGGCTCTGGGACTATCGGCGCTGAGTATTTCTCGATGGTCTCCCTTTGTCTCTCAGCGTGTAACGCCTGAGTGCGAGCGTAGTCTTCCTGGACACGAGCGTTCTCTCGCTCAAGGTCGTCGATGATGCTGGTGAAGCCGGGATAGACCTCTGCAGCTCTCTCGAGGTTTCTGATGACGCTGGTGAAGTCGAGGTTGTTCTCGACGGCGGGGAGATCAAGTATACCGTTCCACTGGATGGAAGGTACAGGGGACGCGGCGCGCTGAGATGCGGCGGGGTTGCTCGACACTTATTCAAAAATAAAGTCAGCGATGACAAGGCGCGTACAAGCAGCGCGGTACCCACTAGTGATCAACGGTTGAAGTGGCGTACAAGACACGTGTGGTAGCGACGAGACGCTAAGACAAAAGAAAATATTAGTCTTGTTCTAATGAAACGACTCAACTCAACTAAGAGCTAAGACTCACACTAGACAATAGCGAGCCGATGAACTTGGCTGAGGTTCGATGAGGAAACTCCAGGAGAACAAGACTGGGGAGTCCAGTGCTTGTCGACCCGGGTTTATATACTATTGTCAATGTTTGTACATGTTGTGACTAAACCTTATCGTAGGTGACTGGGTATGACTCATACTGACTACTAGCCAATGGCGTAACTAGCTCTACTGCGGAATGAGTAAGCGTGAGTCATATGATGAGTAATGCTGACTGATGCTGACGAGTGAGCGATGAGTCATCAGTTAGTAAGCGAAGGTCTAGACCTAGCTTATGTAAGTAAATCACGTGATGCGATAAGATAAGATAACAAAAGAGAAAGTGAAACGACTAAGTCCAAGAAACGAAGAGAAACCTAGTAAGCGTAATGGAATGTAGGGATGATTAGGATAAGGAATGGAGCGTTTGTAACACTGAGGGGTCAAAGCGCTCGTCCGAAGGAATGAATCGAAGGATGAGCCATCCGATGACGTGGATGAACGATTCGATATCGTCGGAGAGTGTGTGCATCTTGTGAGTGTCCTTAAGGAGGGCCGCCGACATGAACTGCCATGTGCCCTGTACATCAGGCGATGTGAGCATGCGAACACCCGACTGGCACCAGCTCAAATGGGCTTACCGTGCGATTGTACCGTCGGGCTCCGACTTCCCCAACCAGCTTCCCCATCTCCCAGTCGATTAACAAGCTACGCCCGTCATGTGTAATGATGATGTTGCCAACGCTGATGTCTCGATGTAGGATGAACACAATTTCGTACGCGTGCCAATGAGCTGGTCATCCACACGTCAGCGAACCCCAATTCTAAAGAGGAACAGCACGAACGCACCTTGCATGGCATCATAGATAGCTTGAACGAGTTCTTTGGTGCATGTGAACTTGGTGAGTGGACGTCCGACGACGTCGAGAACGAGCCGGTAATGTTGGAAGGGGGTCAGTCTCGCCGTCATGCACAACTTGAACCAGTCGGCGTCGAGGAAGTCTTGTGTTCGCGTCATCCCATCTGGAACATCACCTCCAGCGACGTGCTTCGGGATGTTGGGCATCTGTTTCTCGTGAAGTAATGCATATATCTCGTGTTCGGCCATAATCTCGTTATCCTTATCCTGCGAGAGGAATCGGAACGTGTCCTTCAAATACATGACACCTTCTCGCTCCCATGGAGATGCTTTCTCCGAGCTTGGCTCAGCATGAGTGGTAACATCCTCATTCTCCTGGGCGGGGTCCGGGACGAAAAGTATAGGAAGACTGCGCGTACAACGGCCGACCAGCGAGCGACTCGGGAGAGGTGGGAAAGGTCCATAGCCGCGACCTTTCCCTGAGAGCCCGGGTAGATCGTACTCGAACAACGGAGTCATTACATTGTCGATGCCAAGCGCCTTCCGGACACGCTCAGCGAGATCGGATGAAAGTTCGATGGGGCGAACTGACGTGTCATAACCGCGTTGCGCTGGCGAGAGATGAGAGAATCGCCAGAGAAAGGATGCCATGATCTCGGGATGTTCGCGGAAGTTGAACGCAGCACTGACGGCGGTACCAGCATGGTCCCATCGGAGAAAGCGAGCGTGATCGTCGGCAATGAAGATGGAGAATGAGAAATGTCGGAATTGGCGGGCGTGGTGGGCGACAGCGTAGCTGATAAGCTGGCCACGCATCTCGCGGGCATGTTGTGTCTCTGGCGTGAAAATGGTTGCCGAGTCGTTAGACGCGTCAGTAGACGGTGGTTTGGGATCTTGGAAGGGGAGTGTTCCCCCTTTCTCTTTGAATTCTACCCATAACTCCATCTGCGAAAAGCTCGTGCCAGTAGGCACTCGATCGCTCGCAGGATAGATAGAGACATCCGGCTTGAGCTTCTCTTGGGCGTCTGGCTTGGTGCTAGTGTTAACGGCGACGAATCTGGGCATCAAGCCCTCTGTGGCTCGAATCTGCAAAGTGGACCTGGTCAACAACGCCGTGAGGAGATATGGACGCGGTACTTACGAAGGGGTTGTAGCGATTGCTTTCTGACGACTGGCTCAGCATTTCTTGGAAAGGATTTTCCGGCAGTGATGGACATTGTGGCGAGTCGGAAGCAACAGGAAGGAATTCATCGAGAAAGGTGTCGACGGGCATTGGGCCCACCCAGCGATTGGTCATCTCGAGTGCGAGTGGAATCCTGATCTTGTTGATGTCTTCAGGGACCTCAGACGCAAACGGCGCGTGACCGGCCTGCTTTTTGATCACTGGGGTCGAGTCCGTCTGTGGGAGTGGCGGGTGTGGCGCACTGCCGTCGTGAGTCGCGCTAGAGGGAGGAGGGGTTTCTTGTCGGTGATCTGAGGACATTTTAGCACAGAGAGGGCAGGAAAATGGAGACTGACCGGTCGATTGAGAGGCTCTTGGTCTATTTATCCTCCGACTCGGAGGAAATCAACTATAGAGTCCACATATGTCAGACTCTGTGAAGTGGCATTGTTCTACTGACCTGGGATTTGCTTTGTCTTGTGGAGGTGCACGAGGTGGTGAATTTGACCACAAATTGAACTCAGTGCAACGTACGATCTTCAAAGCTTCAACCTTCCACAGCAAGTCCACATTAATTGACACCGTCGCGTCCACCGCGTTTTGGTCAGGTGACATGAGATCATCCCAATTTCCAATAACCCACATTGGGAATATTGACACTGCTAACATGCTGCAGCCGGGCTTTTCTGGCACTGGAACGACAAATGCCCCCTGGTTTTGTAGTATTGGAGGCCTACCTCAGGGACTTCGAGTCTTTTGGCGTCATTTTGAGTAGAAGATTCTTGTCCCCGCCAATAGTCTCAGATCTCAAGTCTTATTCGACGATCTTCAAAATCCCTTCAAGTTATCTAATATCTCGGCCAAGCCTGGGGCTGAATGTGCGATTAGTGTTTAAAAGTCCAGGTACATAACTGGAAAAAAACCGAAACTTAACTTAACTGGAGTGAAATATAACTGAAACCGAGCGAAAAATTGTAACTGGTTACATCCGGTTTCAGTTACAGTTTTGTCACTTCCAAAATATTACAAAACTGTACACAAACTGGTTATAACTGGTTATAAATAATAACCTATATATGGTCATCTACCACTATTTTTCCTGATTTTTTACAAATTTTTCTGACCTTATTTGACTTTGTGTCTGAATATTGAAGTAAATTGATGAAATGACTGATTGAGACACACTCAACTCAAATACACATGTTAATTTGCACTGCTGAGATTACATATTTGCTTGTATTTTACTTAACTTGACCTCCATTCCAATGCTATATCCACCAAAACATATGATAATCATGGTAATATCATAAAATGAGCATATCTTCTCAAGGACTGAACCAAATCACATGATCCAGGGGTCATTTTAAAGCTAAGAATCAGGGCTTTCTAATGTCTGTCCAGTTATTACAAAAAACCGGTCACAAACCGGACCATAACTGATATGACAGTTATGTAGAGTTTCAGTTCAGTTAAACTGATTTTGCAGAAATTGATAACCAGTTACAGTTACAGTTTTGTCAAAAGAGGTACAAAAACTTAACTTAACTGGACTTTTAAACACTATGTGCGATACTTTCGTGGAGTTCTGTTGGTGTATCCAGATGGTTTGACGAACCAATCGTGGTCGCCTTGGCCAACCACGGTCACAGCACATGTCTGTAATCCAGTCGAACAACATGCAGGTTCGGTGGTACATTCTTCAAAACGTTGACGGTTTCGGACGACACTGACTTCTAAGTCGTCAAGCTTCAGTTTCAAATGCGACGGTAAAGGAATTTACCGTTCTTTCCTTGCAGCCCACAACTTCGAGCTCGACCCTCCACTTACTCTGCTTCTTCAGTGTATTCTCGTGCGCTCATTACGCTTAGAGCAGGCTCGGACCTCACAGCCTATGAAACCTGTCTCACTGTCTCGGGTCATCCTTGGACTGCGATTGGGAGCCACTGATAATTATCGGTGGGTCAGTAAAGATACGACTGATAGTCGAATCAGTCAAAGAGATCCTGTCACACGACATCGACAGTAGGTCTCAGCAGACTCTGTGGAATAATGGGCCGATAGTGAATGGACAACACGCTCGACTATATCTGCTCAAAGGCATGATTCTGGTCGTTTTTCTGAAGCCATCACCTTCGATGTACCCGCAAGGTACTCGGAAGGAGAATTGGATATATGTTGCATGAGCGAGGAAGCCCCATTTATGCTCATTTCTGTTGGTCCTCGGGAAATGCGGGAACGTATTCTGGTATTCAACACACAGAGTCGAATTTTCTACAAGTTCCCTCAGTTCAAATCCCGATTGATACATGAGAACACCGTCGATGGAATTAAGTATTCTCATCGCAAGCAAAACGAATGATTTATTATTAAAGTATACCATGAAACTTCCGAAGCCGAGACCAAATTGGCGGAGGCTGGTGATCCGTCGTGGATTACATGATCCGGCACTTGTCACCGCGACCTCCAGAGAGGCTGAAATCATCCATTAATTCTTGAGTGACTTCGCGCTCATTTGAACGTTGTTTCTCTCGGGACTCGATAGGAAACCAATCGGCCATAAAGTTGAGGAGGGCGTAATCGACGTTGGCTAAGAAATTCAGGCGATTTGATCATGGTAAGATTGAGAGATGCACTCACATGCATCTGTCTGCAGGACTGTCGGTGCACGACACATTGGACAGTTAGGCCTCCCACGTTTCTGCAGTTTCACTAGATGAAACAACTCAACTCAATCAAGAGCTAGCGCTATCATCAGACAACATGCCCTAGCGAAACCACATCAACTCAGTAACTAGAGCTGAGGATCAGACTAGGCAAGCAGGAGCGCTTGGCCCATGAAGTTCAAGAAGAGGAAACTCCAGGAGAACAAGACTGGGGAGCCAGTGCTTGTCAACCCGGGTTTATATACTATTGACAGTGTTTGTACATGTTGTGGCTAAACCTTAACTATATGACTAGGTATGACTAGATATGAGTCATGGCGAGTAACAGCCAATAGCGTATATGACTAGGAAGCGAGATGAGTCAGTATGAGTCATTAAGAGTCACGGTGAGTCATAATGAGTCAATAAGAGTCTGAGTCATGGTGACTCGATATGAGTCATGGACAGTGGGGAAGATGCACAGCCACGCACAGCCACGTTACGTAAGCGAAAGGCTAGACCTAGCTGATGTCAGCAGGTCACGTGATGTGATCTTGATAAGATAAGATAACAGAAAAGGGAAAGAAAGC
This sequence comes from Chalciporus piperatus, assembly GCA_038093975.1. Taxonomy (NCBI): domain Eukaryota; kingdom Fungi; phylum Basidiomycota; class Agaricomycetes; order Boletales; family Boletaceae; genus Chalciporus; species Chalciporus piperatus. The sequence goes on from JBBPTG010000103.1 coordinate 85,758, forward strand.
GACTAAGTCCAAAAGTGAAAGAGAAACGTAGTAAGCGTAGTGAAGTGTAGGAAAGACTAGGATAAGGAACTGAGCGTTCGTAACACTAGACATCTGAGTGGACAAACGATGAATTGCTGAGAGGCTATGCAATATGTCAGTGCTGTACCTGACGCAGAAGAAATGACTGCAGCGAAGCCGAATTGGCTTAAACGCGATCGCAGTGCAGATGAGACACGAGTAATCATCAATGTGCGGCACGATGGGTAAGAGAATTTCCCCGATCGCCTGTATTAGTAGCTTAGGAAGCGGTTTCGCAAGGCGAGGGATCAACGCTAAATTGAGGGTGGGATCTGCGGAAGAAGTCTCATTTGGCTTCAGCAGGTGTGTGGGGAATGGAAGTGTGGTTTGTTTGGTATGCTTCTTGAGGATCTTGCGGATTGCCTCCGAGTTAGCAAGTTCCAACTGTAGCATAATTGGTGAGCTGTCGCGTGACCAGAAAGCTAGGAAGTGTCAAGGAAATCGCCACCTTCTTGACGTCTAGGATGAACAAATTCATCTTCAAGAATGCATCAAAGGCTTGCTGACTGCCCGCAAGCCTCAGGGATCTTCTCTTCTCTTGTGCACGTCCTACAAATAGCTTCAGCCGCTTCTCCACCTCTTCCACATGTCTTTCGCCCCGGGAAGACTCTCCAACCCCTTCGAAGACTTCTGCTTCAGCATAGAGACTGAAGATCTCACGCCAGGTGTAAAGGTCCGACTTGCCACCCGATCTTGGCCGCAAAGTTGGCACGTTACCAGCGGTTACCGAATAAGCCGAGAAAGAATGAGCAGAGGATGACGCAGGGATAGAGGTCAAAGAAATCGATTTGGCGAGCGTAGTGAGAGTGGAGTTGAAGTTGCTATACAAAGTATCGAGGTTTCCGGAGAGAGAGGATATGTCGGAGGTTAGGTGTTGAAAGAATGCGGCGTCTGCTGGAAGTGGGATTATCAGGTCCGAGGAAGGTACACTACACTCCCATCAGCGACACAAATAAGTGGGTATTCGGGCAAAAACCTACGGTTTCGCCAAGTCGTCCTCAAAGGCAAATGGAGGATGATCTCGGAGTGTTTGGATGGCATCTCTCAGGGATTTTTCCGGAATGTTGAGATCAGCATGGTATATGGCTTGCGGACCGGAGCGAATGTCCGCATCAGAGGGATATCCGAGAGACAGCCTAAGTCTGGGTTCGAGTAGTGTTGCGCTCGAAGCGATTTCATAGGCAATGGAGAGTTTGTGTGATCCCTGAAACTGCTCTTCAACTAAAGAACCTGTGTGATCTAAATTACCATCTCGTCCTCTCAAAATTGCAAGGTCATCCCACCTTAGGCAGCACTTTTTGCACAGCCTGTTACGATCGCCCTATTCTTTCCTCTTCTTTCCTTGTACTAAGTCCTAGTCGCTGGTTCGAGTCCTGCCTAGGCCTCTTATTTCTTGCTTGCTTTAGTCAGCGGATGTTCTTCGATGTTCTTTCACATTCCATGCTTCATCATTGCTGACTTGTACACTTACCAAGCATGACTCATTCTTATTCGTCATAGCTTGTTCTTACACATTCCGACCAGTTCCATGCCTGCCCTTAACTCGTTCCTCTACTTATATAAACCCTCGAGTTTCCTCCTGTAACTTTAACTTAGACCTACGCAATCTAGCTTGGTCTTTCCTCGCTTCCTTTGAACCTTCTGAGAGTCACCGTCCCACTCTTGAACGGACGCTAGGCCTTAACGTGGACATCCCATCGTTAGGCTACCTTTGAAACCCTTGTCCTTGACTAGGCTTTTGCGTCTACGCTTTGACCTACCCGGTACAAGCGTAACAAAAGGTCTAAGTTACCCCTGAAGGCTACCCTCGCTGTAGACCTCCACCATTTCCCAACGACCTCGCCTCGACACCTCTCGCTGGGGCCCCCCACGAGAGACCGCTAATCCACAGAACCCCGAATCTTCTGACTCGGGCTCACCTGAAGAGGAAGATCCCTCTAACCCCTACGACACCTCGGATCTTTACGACGAACCAATCACCACCCAAGAGGAACAAGAAGAAACTCTTCACCTCTCCCACGAATTTTCCTCAGCTGTAACCATCCCAAGGTCACCAACACCACCGTCGCCAACCCCAATATCCCGAAGAGCTCCACAGTTCCCTGTGTCGCCTGCTCCCCCACGAACCCTAGCTTTCCCCACTCCTTCCCTTCCCGCACCCGCATTTGCACCAGGAGCGTATCAGGTACCCCCTCCCTTTGTAAACCCCATGTCGTCCTCCAAACCCACTGAACTCCGCATCGGAGCCCCAGACGCCTTTGATGGCTCCTTTGAAAAGAGCACTGCTTGGATGAATTCTATCCAATTCTATCTCACTGTCAATGGTGACGTATACAACACCGACCCCAAGAAGATCGCCTTTGCGCTGTCTTACATGTCCAAAGGATCAGCAGCCACTTGGGCCGCCACCTTCCGCCGCAAAGCCATTACCGGCGCCACAGTCACAATGGGAACCTGGGCTCAGTTTATCACCGATTTCGAAACCGCATTCAAACACCACGATACCGTAGGAAACGCCGTCGCCTGGCTCTCCACCAAGCGAATGAAACCTCTCAAGAATGGAGAGCATTCTCCCTCCCTCCCAGAATTCATTTCAAGTTTCCAGAATCAAGTCGCCTTATCAGGCATCACCGATAACAATGTCCTAATCGGATACTTTTCCGCAGGCATACCCGTCTCCCTCATGAGACGAGTCAACAGCATGGACACTGTCCCTACCACGATGGAGGATTGGTACAAACGCACTACCCAGTTCCAGACCCAATGGGAACACGCCAATGAAATCGCGAATCGCAATCGCAACCCTGCTAAGCCATTTCGTCCATTCTCCTCCACCAACCACTCTACCCCTGCCCGGGACCCCAATGCCATGGACGTCGACGTCATCCGTATCTCCAAACTCACTCCTGAAGAGCGGAAACGCTGCCAGGAAAAAGGGCTCTGCTTCCGCTGCAGGAAAGCTGGACATCGGTCCAACGCCTGCCCAGAATTCTCCTCGAACCAGAAAACCCCGAAGAAGGTTCAGAAGGTTGAGGAAGAAATTCCCTCGCTGATCGAGATAGATGATGAGGATGAAACCACCGTTCGTAAAGTAGCCTTTGTCACAAAGGGTTTTTAGACCGGGAAGCTCTGCCGACGCAAGCTTCCCCAATCACGTGTGCACCTGTACTTGTAAAGTCGCGAAAGCGCTCTATGCAAATTCCCATACAGATTATCGTTCCCTCGCACACGATGAAAGCCGTCGAAACCCACGCCCTCATTGATAGCGGCGCAGACATCTCCTGTATCGACTGGGGCTTTATAAGAAGAAATCGAATCCCCACTACTCGACTTGAAACCCCTATTCGAGTCCGAAACGTCGACCAGACCGCAAACAAAAGCGGGAT
>JBBPTG010000104.1:0-88922 GCA_038093975.1 Chalciporus piperatus
TACCCAGCAGTTCCCCCCCTCCCCAACCCACACCAAGAAGGCGCGAATCCTCTTCGTTGCCCCCCTCTTCGCCTCTAGCTCCGTTTTCCGACACTGACGATAGCTTGGACGAACGCGATGCCGTGAGAGATCTCGATGAAAATGACGAAGACGGCGAGGGTGAAGATCTGTTTGCAGACGATTTGGAGGAGTGAGTCAACATAGATGACATACTTCTCCTGCTCATCCTCCATGATCTACGAAAGAGACTATACCGCTAACGAGCTCCTTGATCGTTACTCCGACCGCGATATCGATGACGAAGGAGAATTCGAGGATATGTCCGGCGCCGCCCGTAGAGCTGCCGAAGTGAACATGGACCGACGAGATCGGTTAGACCGCTCCGGAAGAAGAGGGGGTCGTGCTGCTGTTAGAAGTCGTGCACCTCGATTTCTGGAGAGCGATGACATGGAAGACGAGGACGCATTAGACGGAGGACTGGGCGTGGCCCGCATGAAGCGCCGTACCCGTCGTCAGTATGATGAACGTCGGGATTTGGATGATATGGACGGAGTCGAAGATGTTCGTACACTTGGTATCGAATGGTCATCAATGCTGACTATCTCATTCGCAGGAAATACCTTTGGAACAACTTAGTGATATCAAGGCAAAATCTATCGTCGAATGGATCGCCAATGACCGTGTCCGCCGTTCGATTGTCAAGCATTTCCGCCAATTCTTGATGACCTATGTCGATGAGAATGGACATTCAGTATATGGCCAACGCATCCGCAATCTCGGAGAAAGTATGCATCCATGCTTGATCGTTGTCTATGCGCTGACAAGTCCCAAGCGAACGCCGAATCACTCGAAGTGTCGTACCTCCACCTTGCACTCTCAAAGCCGATTCTTGCTTACTTCCTCACCAACTCCCCCGCCGCAATGCTCACAATCTTTGATGAAGTGGCGTTGAATGCAATTCTTGTTTACTACCCATCCTACGAACGAATTCACTCGGAGGTACATGTCCGCATTGCCGATCTTCCACTCAGCTCATCTCTCCGCGACCTCCGCCGCTCAAACTTGAACAATCTGGTTCGAGTCTCGGGCGTCGTAACTCGTCGTACTGGGGTCTTCCCTCAATTGAAGTACGTGAAATTTGACTGTCGCAAGTGTGGTGCTGTTCTCGGCCCATTCTACCAAGATGCAACGAAGGAGGTCAGGATTAGCTACTGTCCCAATTGCGAGAGCAAGGGCCCATTCCCTGTCAACTCTGAACAGGTGAGTTAAGCGGCTTATTATCAATGATGTTGTTGACAATTCGTACCATAGACAGTGTACCGTAACTATCAGAAGATGACCTTACAAGAATCTCCAGGATCCGTTCCACCAGGCCGTCTTCCAAGACACCGTGAGGTTATTCTTCTTTGGGACCTGATCGACCAAGCAAAGCCCGGAGAAGAGATTGTAGGTCGCCATTGGCTCTGAATTGATCAACCCTGCTTACTCTCGGATTCAGGAAGTGACTGGAATATACAGAAACAACTTCGACGCATCTCTCAACTCCAAGAATGGTTTTCCGGTTTTCTCCACCATCATTGAAGCAAATCACATCAACAAAAAGGAGGATCTCTTTGCTGCCTTCAGGCTCACCGAGGAAGATGAAAAGGAAATTCGACTCCTCGCTCGGGATGAACGCATCCGCAAGCGGATCGTCAAATCCATCGCCCCATCTATATATGGCCACGAAGATATCAAGACGGCCCTTGCACTCTCCCTTTTCGGTGGAGTCCCAAAGGACGTTAAGCGGAAGCATCCTATCCGAGGTGATATCAATGTTCTCCTGCTTGGAGACCCTGGTACAGCCAAATCACAGTTCTTGAAATATGTGGAGAAAACAGCGCATCGCTCAGTCTTTGCTACTGGGCAAGGCGCTTCCGCAGTTGGTTTGACGGCCAGCGTCCGCAGGGACCCCATCACCCAGGAGTGGACGCTCGAGGGCGGCGCCCTTGTCTTGGCCGACAAAGGAACATGCCTCATCGATGAGTTTGACAAAATGAATGATGCAGATCGAACGTCTATTCACGAAGCCATGGAGCAACAATCTATTTCCATCTCAAAGGCTGGTATTGTGACCTCGCTCCGAGCTCGCTGTGCGGTCATCGCCGCAGCTAACCCTGTTCGCGGACGCTACAACCCAACAATACCATTCCAGCAGAATGTGGAACTGACAGAACCCATTCTCTCGCGATTCGATGTCCTCTGTGTCGTGAAGGATACCGTCGACCCTGTGCAAGATGAGCTCCTTGCACGTTTTGTGGTGGGGAGCCACCTGCGCAGCCACCCCAAGTTTACCCCTGACAAGGAAGAGATGAATGTCGGTACCATTCTCGACGCCGATGTAAGCCGTGTTAGTTCTTGCGAGGAGAATGGTTGTGACTTTCCGACTCTAGGTTATACCCCAGGATCTTCTCCGCAAGTACATCATGTACGCTAAAGAACGAGTTCGGCCACAGCTGTACGAATTGGACCAAGAAAAACTATCGCGTCTCTTTGCAGACCTTCGGCGGGAGTCTTTAGCCACGGGCTCTTACCCCATTACGATCCGTCATTTGGAGAGCATGATTCGGATGGCAGAAGCCAGCGCCAAGATGTGTCTCCGTGAATATGTTCGTGCTGACGACATCGACTTGGCTATATCGGTCGCGGTTGGCAGTTTCGTCAGCGCGCAGAAACTGACTATCAAGAAAAGTCTCGAAAGAGTGAGTCCGGTGTACCATGCTTGATGCTTAGGGTTGACCATCGGTTTTCAGAGCTTCCGAAAGTATCTCACACAGGCTCGAGACTACGAAGAGCTTCTCGCCTTCATTCTGGGTGGACTCGTCAAGGAGAAAGCTCGCTTCTACCAGCTTCAGAGGCACGAACAGCCCGAGCTGGTCGCGATCAAGGTCTCCGAGCTCGAAGAAAGGGTAAGAGATACATTCTTTCCTGTGTCTCTATGACCGACATCACCCATAGGCAAAGGAGCACGACATCTACGATATCTCACCATTCTTGCATTCGAAGCTCTTTGCGGCCAACGGATACAGGCTGAATGACCAAGTCATCGAGAAACGCTTCCAGAATTGATTCCTCACCCAATTGTAGACTCACCCTTGTGACATCTTGATTTTCTTAGCTCTCTTACTTTGTTGTATTCCAGCGGCTGAGTAGTGATTATGAATGTAATAAATCAAATACTTGATCTGATATATGCTATGTGTCTATGGGGTGTCCATAATTCTAGGATGACGGGGAGGGGGGCTCGTGTCCACTCGTCTCGGCGGAAAGGGTGTCCACGAGGGTAGTCTGACCCTCAGGATTTTCGGAATCGGTGGTTATAGCCCCGGTAGGTAGTTCTTCGTCGTCATCGTCATCATCCATGATTTCTGCAAGAACAGTCAAACAAACCAATACTTCTCGATAGCAGGTGCGCTTACCGTCTCCATACACATCGGGGTGTTCCCGGAAACAATCCTGCATGGCCTTGAACTTCCCAACGCAGTCCACCCCCTTCGGCTCGGCCTCGGAGTGGACGAAACAAGAGAACGCTTCTCGGAACTGCTCACCACAGGGTCCATGCGCCATTCCACCAAGACACGGGCAATCCCAGTTGATTTCCCCTGTCTCCGGGTTGAAAGCTCCACCGGCGGAAGACTCTCCTTGCTCTCCCTCGCCTTCTGCTGGTGTTTCTGGTGCTTCCGGTGTCGACTCGGAGGGGTTTTCACTCTCTGGTGAGGTCGTGTTTAGTTCGAGCAGCGCGTCGTTTTGTGATGCAGAGGGCGTCGAAGGTGTCGGCGCATCGGAGGGTTGCGAAGAGGCAGGCTTTGGTGCCGCAGGCCGCTTTTTGGGTGCTATTGGCGTGGAAGGTCGATGTCAGAGAATGGAAACAGGTTATTCGGTAGTGAACACACGCACTAGGAACGGGTTCCGCATCCAACGAAAGATGCCGACCGTTTGAGCTCAATGACCAAGCCAAATAGCCTGCGACAGCCACGGATGCGCCCAGCGCGTAAGCAGAGCGGTTATGTCGAGCAAAGGTTCGAGGACTGGCCCTTGCTTGTGAATGCAAGCATCTGCGAAGTGGAAGACGCGCGAACTGACGAAACATGGTGGTCGTCGGACTACTACGTTGTACAGTCAAAATTCTTGCCGAGCCCGTTTTAGTCAGCATTTTAGACGCCCATTTTACAGAAGTGGACAACGAAACACTTCAACATTGACAACAATTCCGAAAATCACAAATATATATACTACTACTACATAGACCGAGCCATATGCATAACATTTAGAGACACTATGGACGGCGAACAACTAAACCACACCAGAATTCCCAATGGAATAGATGAAAACAGGGGATCCATATGAATACCCAGAGCAATCAAAGGGTGGTTCGTGCAACTACTTACTCTCATCCACTAAATACTAAATAAAGCGTCCCTCCCCTTGAACATGGTCGAAAAGGCGGTCTGCATGTAATAGATAGGAGTTCCAGGGTAGATCGTGTATCCGTCATTCGGACTTGGGCCATTGGTCAGGTTGGACCCAGCTTGCCTGGAAACGACACCATGAACAACGAAATCAGAGCCTCTCCCAAAAAAGTGACGAACCAGATCATAGCACCGGTCAAACCAGAGTCAAGGGCCGTGAGGTACCAGTTCAAGTATGTCTCAGTTTGGTTCTGGTTAGCCAGGACACCGAACTCCTCCAGAACGACGGGCTTGTTGTAGGTAGCTTGAGATGTCTTGTGATTCTCAATCCATTGTGCCCCCCAGGTGCTCGGGCTATTGATGTTGAGGCACAAACCATCAGCTAGCCAAAGTTGACTTACCTTGCAGTTTCGCCCCAAGAGAACTACGCAATTGACACGAATGAATGCATGCTAAAGAAAGTAAGAAGAAAGTGACATACCGGATACAACTGAAACGGTCCGTCAGAGAAACGCGACGACTGAGATTAACCATGGAATGACTCACATGGAATGTGCCAAAGTCGAGGGTAGAGATGTCAAGGTTGGCGTTAAAGTCGATGCCTTGCGAACCACTGAGAGGTTGAACTTAGACACGGATCTCGAAAGAAGAGTTGAATGTATTCACCCGTAGGAGTAATCCGGGTTACCAGGTTCATTGAACCAACCCTCGTCACCAAGGGTGACCATGTGGTTAGGGTCTAAGGACTTGATGAAGGCTGACATCGTTCGGGCCCAAGTGGTGATAGTCTCCGTCGTGCACTTGCCAGAACTCGCCCTGAGATAATACACAGTCAGAACAATTAAACAGGAACCACTTGGTGCATGATTCACGGAGTAGATCCAGTGCAGCGGGGCTCATTTGCTTCACAAAAAAGTCAGCCGAAGCAAATCAAGACCTAGCAGCGAAACCTACCCAATTCCCAGGCAAATATCGTTGGCTCGTCAATGTAACGCTCTACCCATGCTTTCACGTAGTTTTGGTACGCGGCCTGTAAGTACTCAGTGTCGGATAAACAATGCCATGAAGGTCACTTACCATGACTTCCGGGTTCGTGTAGAAATAGTCGTGAGGCTGGCCTTGTCCAACAATCTGGTTGACGTAGACATCTATGCCGCCGTAGTCGCTCCAGTTGTTCGTCCTAGGCAGGGATATGAACTAATTCAATGAGACATAACGAAGTCCTCCTACATCGTGACAATGAGTTTCAGATTGTGTGCTTTTGCGGCGGAAACAACGGTGTCTGTTGTGCAGTGTGAGCTAACCTCACAGAAAGAGGACAAGTACTGATGCGTACCGAAGTTTTGCAATCCATTAGGTCCGTAGTTGATCGTGGGGGTTTTTCCATTCCAAAGCTGGTAGTATGCACCATTACTTGGGCTTGTGACATCATTGAAACCCCTGCATGCGGACGTCAATGGGAGCCACAACATGTTACTGTGCGAATCTTTACCAAGTCCTAACTGTTGTCGCGCCGGTTGCAGCGATGTTCGCGAAGGCGGTGTTCATGTCATCGTAACTCAAACCAGTCAAGCCAACCCAGTAAGAGTTGGACCTGCGAAAGCCCGTGGTGTAAGAAGTTAGAACGCAACTAACTCTATTCAAACTCACCCGAAGAAGGTGTATGGCCGGCCATCAAGGTGGAATGATTGTCCTGAGGTTGTGACGAATCCAGACGGGACCGCGAACTGAAAATTCAGTAAGCTTCTTTCGCGGCGATACATGCATCATTCAACAGACCGAAGAGGCAGCAAGGGCCAAGGAAACCAAACTGGCGCTGAGCTTCACCATGGTATTGTTGCTATTGCGAGTGACGACGGGAACCTCGATACATTTGTTCTCACTTTATAGCCTTCAAAGCTTCATGAACATAAGCGTCGCATCATAAGGTATATGTGTTCCTGTAGTATATTTAGGGCAGAGCAGCGAGATTATACCGGGACCACATGACGCTCATGGCGGGGGATTAACATACCTTGGAGCTGGGGTGATCGCATTCAAGCGAGACGACTCCGCAATTCGAAACAAGAGCATTCTAGCCTTTCACGTCCTGCTTCACCAGCGAAGAGCTCGGATTGTTGCTAGCGGAGGAGCTCAGCTTGAACTGGAGTAAAGGCTGGTTAATCTCGGAGATACCTGCTTCCGCCCCTTGCGCTCCCTTGCGGCGCCAGAGTTCATGTGAGCAAAAAGTTCGCTTGTTAGGCCTAGCCGCTAGCCGCCAACCTTGAACCGATGCCATGGCTCTGCTCACGTTTCATTCAGCTGACCGAGCGGCCCGGCTCGAGACCAGGAATCTCATGTGTAGACCCTTGTGTCGAATTTACTCCGAGGAGGACCAGAATGATCCATCCAGGTCATCATGATACACATTCACCGTGAGTACATTACAGATATCATACAGACTTACAGTTACAAGTACATCGGGCCAACATCGGGCGTAAGTACACCATAAATTCGCGATTGATCCTTATCCACAGGTTTTCTCGGCACCGTCATAGAAGGTTGTTGCTCTGCGGCCCGTTGGGCAACGCAAATCGTCGGTTTTCTTCCGAATGGAGTCTCAAGGCCCCTCATCTGCTCTGTAATTTCTGTTCAGCAGGTTGAGCGGTCATGCAGGCGGAGAAGACTGACCTGCCGAACAACCTCATTCCCCTCCTTCGCTAGGAGCTCATTGAGGCACCTGGCGATGACGCCTACACCCTCCTCGACTACGCTCTTGTCTGAATCGACGATTCTTTGGAGTATGCGACGGAAACGATCCGGGTGCCAGCGGAGCAAAGCCGTACGAATCCTCTCTCGTCGCGATTGCTCGCATGAATGCACGGGGTGCAGCAAGAAGTTGCTGATGTTCTGGGCTGTGATGTCCGCTTTGCTTTCAGGAGAGGTAAGAAGTGGCCAAGGGATGTCACGGAAAGCGAGGGGCTCCGACGAGGCGGAAATAGCAGCCCACCGTGATTCATACGAGTTCCATGCTTCGAGAACCGCTCTTTCAGCCCTGGCTTGCTCCCTCCGTACTATCTCCTTCGCCTTCTCCACGCTCCTCCTCCGCTCCTCCGCGATGACCTGCCGCTCGCTATCCCGTCTCTCCCGTACTCGCGCTTGAATTCTCACGATATCTTCTTGAACGACTCTTCGTCTCGCTTGTTCGCGCCCCTGTTCCTGCGCCCTTCTTCGCATCTCTGTCTCGTGGTTCATCCACTTGTGAGCTTCGGCTTCATACTCGTACAACAGCTCATTGCACATCCGCTGACGGAGCTCCTCCTTCCCCAACGGTTGTGTTCTTCGCTCATAGTTGGAGCGGTCCGTCAAATGGATCTGCTCATTGACCCATTCCTCGATGGTCTGCTGGTGGACCGGTTTGAAACCGTCCTCTATGACCCACGATTGGGTAGGCGGTGCACGTTTCCAGTGGAGAGGGCTGGACGTAGTTGGCTCGCAGCGGTATGTCACCTGAGTCACCTCGTTCCGCGGAGGGTAGCGAAGTCGTGAAGGGGAATACTGTGACGTAGGCGACTCGGTCTTCTTCGAGCGAACGCAAGGCGTGTAGTAGTAATCATAGTGAGGTGAGCTCATCGTTCGAGAGGGATACTGGAAGCTCCCTTCCATGTTGGGAGCAGCTTTGGCGGCGACAGTGGGTCACTATGACGCGAACTGATACGGGGAAGAAATGGGTCTCAGGGACGCTGACAAGGTGGGTTATATCTTGGGCTGGGAGACTGAAACACCTTGCCTAAGCGTGAAAAACACGCGCCTGAAAACATGGTGACCACTGCATGTTGGCCTACGTACACGACCTCGTTGTGCACTTTACCGAATCCATAACATGGCTCCGACACGTTGCGTCAACTTCGGTACTTGGAACATTGCCTGATCTGATTCCCGCATCACAACAGTTTGATAATTGATATAGTTGTGCTACACATAACGCTACATCGCCGCGATCATCCATCTAAAGGAACCCCCTAGGAATTAATAGTGTAACATCAAACATACACCCACACATGATCCTATCCACAAATTAAGAACCAAACGTTTCCCTACATTGAGCAGAAACCGGAATCACTGATATATTCTGCGGAGTCTCCCTTGTGGGACGCTGCCTCGAGTCTGACCAAATCTATGGAAATGAGATGTGAACAGTCGATGGAGCGGAAATGCGGCTGGATCTCACTGAAATAGGAGTGGCCTTGAGCCTCCCGCGCTGTTAGCCGTTTCTGGTGATCATATCGAAGTAATTTGTCCAAGAGGTCCATTGCCTCGGCTGTGGCAAGGTGTTGATTATCTTGGTTAACATAACGCGTCCAGTGTTGTCTGGGGTATCTAAGAACGGGCGGAACACATCATTTCGGGCACAGATTTCGAGTGGCATTGACTGACACTTGTAAAAGACTGTCCAAATCAGTCTCAAAGGGTATTTCATACGCCCTTAGCCATGCATCGAAGACGTCTGTGCCAAGGACTTTCAAGATTTTGAGAAGTTGATCGTCGTTGTCTACACCTCGGAAGAAATGTTCCCTTCGGAAAATCTGTCGAAAGAGTTGGTCAGCTTTTCACCCTGAGGCTAGGTCGGTCTCACCATCGACGCGAACATACATCCCACGCTCCAAATGTCGAGGCTATAATCGTACTGCTTGTATCCAACGAGCAACTCGGGAGCCTTGTAATATCGGGACCCGACGCGAATGTGATAGGGAGTACCTGGGTGATAGAACTCGGCTAACCCCCAGTCAATCAGTCGCAGCTGCAAGGTCGTAGGTTGAGGTAAACTCTGCGACACTGGAAGAACACACAAGAAGTAACCCACCTTTCGACGTCGGTGATCAATCATAACGTTGCCTGGCTTCACGTCCCTGTGCATAATCCCGCGCGAATGAACGAAATCTAGAGCCTGAAAACGATCGTGAACTCGCTGTGGTGGAACCCACACAAGTCACTGACCTTGAGCAACTGAAATGTATAAGACTTGACGTCAAGCTCGCTCAAGGAACTGAAGAGTATCTTCCAGTCCACGTTCTCCACGTGTTCCATGATGAGACTGTGACATTTCGTGGCAGGATCCTGAGCGACGTCGCGTAGGGCAACGATGTTCGGACCCCCAGTCAAGTTACGAAGGATCTTGACCTCTCTCTTGATCTTCTTCGGGGGGACGGGCTTGAGGACTTTGATGACACACGTCTCCAAGTTCACCATATCGATTCCTTTGAAAACCTGATGGATGTACGGCGTTCACGATGGGTCGCTTGGAAGGTAGGGTTGGCACTTGCCTCAGAGTACCGTCCTCCTCCTATACGGCCGATAATCTCATAACGCGCTGGCGAGCTCCACTCGATGTTGAAATTTTCTGCATGTACACACGAGTTAGATCGACATTTGCCATGGGAGATGGGTATGGAAAGGTCGCGAGGACCGTGTGCTGACCATAGTCGTGCCATGAGCGTCCCAAGGATGCATTCACGTCGGCGTACGTTCTCGCCATGGCCGGCGGTGGTCGAGGATAAGGACAAGAATAAGGACAAGGGTTGTCAGTTAGGCGGCCTTCCCAGCGAGTTCAACTCGTGTTGGCATTTCCGATTGGGCGTCGCTCAAACTGAGTTCCGATCTTGCCAAGTTACATAAATCACACAATAACACTCGTGAGAGGGCCAGAAATTGCCATGACATTGATAGGGAAAAAACTGGAAAAGAAACTAGAGAAAACCAGATGCGTTGATGAGGTGAAGGATTCAGACGAGATAGCAGTGCCCAAGGCAGTACAGCAGAACGATGGAATACACATGCTAATGAACTGTGAACTAGGTAAAAAGATAGCGGGTGATAGATATAGATCAGACTGAAATCGATAACGAGAGTGAGAAGGCTGGGGGATTATTGTTAACACTGTGCTTAGGACGAATCGCGAACATGACTTACTAATGAATGTATGCATGATGCGTGTTATTGTCATTGTGATGGGAGTGGTTGACTGGAAATAGCGGGCAAGATGATCTCGAGCACTTGAGCGATCGAGCTGTTCTGGTGACAAAACAACTCTAAATCTTTTCCAGACCACAGGCGCTCCTCCGGTCGCGACCGCAAGCCAGCCCCGTTTGCATCGTCTTCGCTACTACTTCTTGAATGAGAAGCAAGACGTGTGCTCTCAGCTTCAAGCTTCCCAGGCCCATGATGATGATACACCCGGCTCCTCGATTTCGACCGCACGAGGTCAGGAGATCCAGAAGCTAGTGAAAACTGGGAATCATGGGTAGAGTGTCCCGTGGAGTTGAGACGCTTGAGCGCGCTGTTCAACTTCAAGGGGGCCTGTTGGATGGAAAAGGCTTCTGGGCCGATGAGAGTCTCTTGCAATACCCTGAACACGATGTCGTTGACAGCTTGAGTGAATCTCGCTTGGAAGGGTGTCATGTTGGGTATCGACGAGGTCGAAGAAGATGCATCGGTCAACCTCTTCAGCGAGGTCGCCCACTCGTGTCGGACCAGTGGGTCAGCGAAGCTGAACATATATTTGCGCGGGGCGCTGTTATGGTTCAGGAATGCAACCTGGAAGGTATTCCGCATGAAAGCGCGCTCCACCGAGATTAGGCAGCTCGAAGGAAGACCGGTGTAAAGCAGTGCGTTTGATCCAGAACGCAACATCAGCATCGTCGTAACACCGAACAACGACCCCGTCACCCTGAACGAAGCTTCAGAGGACTTTGCGAATGAGAGAACGGGAGGATCGAACGAGAGCTCGTGTCCGAACAACTCAATAGCGAAGTTGGGATCGGGTTGGGGGATGCGGATTACAATTGGTTCAGACTGGACTTTGTAAGTCAGACGTGAGGGAAGCGGGCGCTTGATAGTGACGGTGATCTCGGGAGGACCAGTGGAAGATGGGTGACGAGCCTGTGAGAGTGGCTCTCGGCGGATAGAGTCGTAGACGTCACCGAGTACTTCGTCCGACAGTAGGCTTCGAGGATCATGGCGGCGGAAGGCATCCAGGAAGTCTCTGGCAGTGAAGGGTCTCTTCAAGTAACCGGTGGAGCCAGGCTCCTGGCTGATCGCACCGTGCAAAGCCTCGTTGAGCTGCACGATCGCTCTCGAAAACCTGTAAGCGAGATCCTTGTCAAAGGCAACCTGCGATGCGTTTGCATCGTACCACCGGCTGGCGAAGGAATCGAGCAGGATTTCCAGAGGGTTGATTCCCTGGCTAGCACGGACGGGGAGGTTGACGGTGTGCAAGAAGATGCGCAGCGCTTTGTCGACCCTGACACTCGTAAACCCAAAGACATCAAGGAAATGTTTGAGAACGACACGCGATGTCCTCCTGGACAGATAATCACCGAGCTGGGCGCGATCGATCTCTGGCGTACGGAATAGAAGCTGTGCCAACGCCACGGGATCATCGGGCTGTCCCAAGTTGTTGAACAACGACACGATAGCTTGATCGGCGTCGCTGGCGAATTGTTCAACAAACAACTGAGTGAGCGCGTTGCGTGGCACAGTCCGTGAGCGAGGCTCTTCGCGTTCGCCGCTAAACCGCAGATTGCGCAAGAGGATGACATTCCTCACGACAAACTTCCGATCCGAGGGATTCGGCTTCGACAACTCAAGGAAGGCGTCAGGGTCCTGTATGATAGGTTTGGTGACGATGAAGATGTCGTTAAAGAGGAAAAGGAACCGGTCTTTGACCGTATTCGAGTTGACGACCTGCAAGACAGGAGCCGCCAACAACAATTTCCGCGGTGGGTCATCGATCGCGGACGGCCAGACCGGACCCTTCGGACCACGCCCAATCATTTCATCAAGACGCTCCATGATAACTGCCCCTTTAGAAGGATACTCGGAGTATTGCGAAGATGTGTTCGAAGATGACTCAGAGGTTGTTGGCGGAGGATAGTCAGACAGAGACGACCAAGGTTCAGGCGTGGATGATGGTGCGGGCTCTGGGGGCGATGGAGTAGGAGGAGACGTCAACGTTCCCAGCGCAGGTTGCGTGGGGGGGTCTAATGGAGAGGGAGGAGCGACGCAATTGCCAGACTTGGAAATTTTGCTCGCCCGAGGCGTCTTCTGTATATCTTCGTGTGGAGAACTTCCATTTGCGCTGGTAGGGGAGAAGTCTCCGTTCTGTGACTTGCCAAGCAACAGGGTCCCATTGGTAGCACTCGTTGGCGTCCGCGACTTCTCCGGAGGGCTTATATCTTCCCAGTCTGAAGTCAGGTCGCTCTCCTCCTTTTTCCACCTTAATATCTCGGAAAGGGAAGGCTTTTTAGAGGGAAGGGTGGGACGAATAGTTAGGTTAGCGGAGGGAGAAGAGCTGATTGCCAAGGTAGGCGTTGATGACACGAATCTATTGCTTAGCCACTTGCGGACACCTTCACGGTTGGTAGGAAGTGTCTTGAGCAAGATCGAACCAGCTGACTGGGGGGTTTGCCCAGCACTGAAATAGTCGTACGACGATAACGAGGGCGCGGTAGACAGAGGTGGGGAGTTCAAGCTCTTGAACTTGGAGATAAGGTGCGTATCCGAGACTTGGTGTACAAGAACTCGATCCCGTTTGATATCGGGGGAATTGGAAGGCGTATTGCTCGACGAGCTGGAAGGCAGTGGGTTCTCGTTCTCGCTCCCATGAAGGGACAGGACAATATCCGGAGTGGAGGATGATATCGAAAATCCGCGACGATTCCGATTATTTATCCGTTGCTCCTCGAGCTTCTTGATCCCTGGGAATGGGAACAATTTAGCATCTTGGTTGTATTTTGTGAGATCGAGGTTAGAAGCCAACGGAATCGGGGACGCGCCACTTCTCGGGGGTGTTGGTAGTGCGAGGGACTGCATCGACGTTGAGGCGGACGACGATTGCATCACAGACTGCTGACCGCCACCAAATGGAAATGCTGATCCAAGCTCGTTCTTGTCCGCCTTCGGGCTTGCCAAGCTTCCGCCGCTCTCCCGACTGATGCTCGAGTCAGTGTTCTGCCTTCGCTCCCTAGTAGCAAGACTGTTCGTCCGAGACCGACGTCCATTGCCGGAGCTACTTCTCGTAAGGGCACCAACGAGCATCTTACCCCACGAACCAAGAGAACCATCCCGTTTCAAGGATGGCGCTTCTGGCACTGTCAACGAGTTGTCCAAGTCGAAATCGGCTGTGAGTGGTGATCGATCACTTTGTATGCGCGATGCGACCGAGAGACGCTGAGGATAGGTCTGCAATGAGGAGTCCGATTCGTCACCGACAGGGAGTGTCAACAAGGTGTTTTCCGTTGGTTGAGACAGAGTCTCTTGGAAGAATGGTGCCGAGGGTGGCTCGATGACTGGTTCGATGTCAACCACAAGCTCCTTTGAATCGGAAGACGTGCGAGGTGACGATTCCTCAGTCTGGACACCGGATTCCTCGTGGGGTGACTCGGGAGGGATGTGATCGTCGTCGTCTTCGACCACACCGCGCATCTGCTCCTCGTCCTCGTCGTCTTCGTTGTGGACAACAATGCTGGACTCCGGGACTATGGAAGGTCAGTACCGCTTGGAAAACGAAAAGAACAGAGGAAAACTAACCTGGGTCTGCGACCCAGCTGATCTGTCGGTTATAAGCATCATGGTATGGTGACCGCCGAAGATGCTCGGCAGGGTATACGACCTCCTCAGGGTCTTCAACTTCCATATCATCCCCGTCATCGCGAGATGATAATGACACTTCCTTGTGTGGGGTAGAGAAAGGACTGGAAGGTAAGATATCTTGCCTCGATGGACCCCTCTGATCCACCGAAAAATACACAGGAACGCCGACTGCGTCAGGGGCAGAATCATTAGAGACAGTCGATGGGGCATCTGACGAATGAGGCAGCCGCTGAGTGACTCCGGGAGATGGACGCCGCGGTGTAACAGGAAGTCCAGGGTAGGTCGACGGTGGAGGAATCGGTACATCATCATCTGGCTCGACGACAATACTTCTCCGCTTCCAGTGATTTTGCGCAGTCCTGACAGGTGTTGCCTGTCGGCTGCCAGCAATACTTTCATCTAAATTGATATTAGGAGTGGTGATAGGCTGAATTGGGATAGGTGTCGTAGAAGCTGTGCGGATGGGTTCCGTGGGTAGTTGTTGGGTGTAGGGCAGGGGCGTAGGAGCGTGGGTTGGAGTCCCGGTAGATGTGGATAACACTTCGGAATCGTCGGTGGCCATGGCTTGGTTCGATGCGCTGGTCGAATTACGCCCTGATCTCCGCCTTTTACGTTTTGTGGGTGTTGAGACCACTGGGCCAGGACGTTCTTCACCTCCGATAGTGGCTACTTCGTCGGCTTCCTTGATCCGGTCGCTAAGTGCGATGAAGAGCTTCATGCGAGCAGCTGATCGCTGCTCTCCACCCGAGACGGTGTTGTTACGCGCGAGTCTTGCCAAGGCCGGGTGAAGCGAAGATGACATGGAATCTGCCGGCTCTACTTGACCACCAGTGAGCTTTTGAAGGGCCTCCATGCGTGCAGCGACACTGTTTGATCGTAGAAGACTCCTTTGGATGGTGTCTATTTGTGACATCAAAGGGCTGGGTGAGGAAGTACCGGAATATAAGAGAGGTGTCGTTGGAGGAGACAAAAGATTGGGTGACATGAGAACTCTCGACGCCGGAGAAGGTGTGAAATAAGAGGGTATCGGTGCGATGACGGAGGAAGGTTGTAGCATTGCAGGAGGAGGTGGCGGAGGGGAATCATCCTCCGGGGAAGAGTCGTTACTCGGAGTGACTGAGGTGGGGACGGGAGACTGTGGAGGTTTGAATTTGCTTTTGAAGTCTCTTGAACCCCGTGAACGCGAGCGAGACCTGTTGCGCCGTTTGCGACCTGACGTGGATGGCTCAGGTGTTGTTGGCTTCGTCCCTGGTAGAGAGTCGGGTACAGGATCGGTAGCGGATGGGGTGTCTTGTATTGGCTCGGGCTCCGGCTCGGGAACGCCCTGTTCGTCCTCCGCCTGGAACTTCTCTCCGTCGCTGACTGCCTCGATATGCATCGGAGGGCGTCGACCGTCTTTCATGCGGGGTAGAGATGCTGCCCGCCTAAGTTTTGCGACTGCGTTGGCGCGCTGTTCAGCTACAGAAGTGGGGTCGTTGTCCATCTTCCAGCAGCCGAACGCTGTGAATGAGAATAAATACAGTGATGAGGAAGAGGTAGACTGAGCGTACTGTGCTTGTCGTGGTCGAGTCCGACCTTTAACGCCAAGTGGCGATATTGAATGAATGTTTGTTGTCTTTCAGATGGAGAACGGGAAAGAGCGACCGATGCGGCAGTGACGGTCGTGGGCAAATATAATAACCTGGATGAGCTTGAGCTGTGCTTGTTTGCTACCACTTCTACCTCGTCCTCGCCGTCCTCGTCGTCGTTGTGCACGTCGGCGAAGGAGACTCGTAGGGTGAGCAATATCCGAGTGCTGTGTACTGTATATAACCAAGTCTTGATCTGGATCCGCGTGTTGCCTCGAGGATTCACTCTTTTCGCCGCTCTCGTAACTTTTGGGCAGACTCATGTCCTCCTCTATTTTCATCTCTGGAAGGCGTCTTCCGTGCGAGCGCCCCCCAAGCAGTCCACGGCCCTGTCTACTCTGATCATCACCGTGTGCGCTGATGGTCTCTCAATTCGTTCGATAAGGAACTCGCGGCACGCAGCGTGCTTTCATTTCTCCAGATCAGCGCAACGCTCCCTACCATGCTTCCGATTCCTTGATGTCCGCATGTCTTGCGCCGTCTATCTACCAGGACCTGATCGTCATCTCTCTACAGGTACGTCCCTTTCCTGTATACAGAAATCCCTCACTTCTCCCCCACAGTGCAAACAACTCATCCGAATCCCCTCGGTTGACTAAGGTTGACCCCTCTTGCACAAAAAGTCGACTTCTTGCCGAATATTGAACCCCTCCATGGGATCTTCCAAAGAATGGAATCTACTACTTATCCAGGGCTCAGCCCATACCTTCATTCGCCGTGCCAAGGGTTCTCCTGTCACCCCGCATAGCACCTTCAGTCGATTTCGCCTCGATGCGAACGTGCTCTTGGTCGCACACCATCCAGTCTCTCTCGATCTGCGCGTAAATCGACCTCTTGGACGCGATACCGCTTAGAGATCTTCATACGACATGGATATTTACACGTGAATTCGCTTGATTACACCAGTCTGTGAATATCCCGTGCGTCCCCAGTTGGCGAGATATGCATGATATCACTGTATCACAAGCGAAATAAGCCGACGACTGAAACTGTCATTTCACAGTTCTAACTTCTTGCATTCAAAAGCCTCCCCTACACGCCACTTCACCCGAGCAAGCTTCACATCAACCTAGCTTTGACCAAAATGAGTAAACACATGGCGATGGTCGTGCGACATGCACCATCGGCATTCGTTCGAGAACTACCGAACTGCACTACGTGCCTCGTTGACCCGCTCAAATTCCCCAGTACTTACACGCGTTTAGATGTGTTGAATGACACGGTCGCTGCGTGCATGAAAGGCTCGCTGGCGAGGCTGGGTGTTAATCGATTCGCTGCATTGCATTCTTTCACCCACTGTCGGATGGAACACTAAGACGTGGAAATCTGGGTGCACCGGAACCCCTGGCAAGTCACAGAATCACCACTGCATACTCTTCTGCATTTAGATAATGAAACGATATGGAAGAGTCAACGAGCAAGACCTGTGACAGCTCGCCCAAGGCCGGATCTTGACCCACAGTGTGATTCGAGAGTACAAACTAGAAACTTGACGATGCATTTACTTCGTCCTCTGAGCGAGAG
Organism: Chalciporus piperatus; assembly: GCA_038093975.1. Lineage (NCBI taxonomy): Eukaryota > Fungi > Basidiomycota > Agaricomycetes > Boletales > Boletaceae > Chalciporus > Chalciporus piperatus. The sequence goes on from JBBPTG010000104.1 coordinate 17,231, forward strand.
CGCTGCATGCACAGCAAGCCCGATGATTTGGGTTTAATCGGGTATATGGCATCCCGTCCGACCCAACGTCAATTCCACATACCTGCGAGCAAAATTAAAGTTAAATTTCATGAATCAACGTTCAACGTTCACTGACACCGATGTCGATGAACTCGTGACCGTCAAAAGTGACACACATGCTCCATAACTGTAACTGCATGTCTTCATACACACCTCGGGGACATATTTTCCAGATCGAACGATGACAGCTCTTTCCCCAGATCGGATGACCATGCCTCGTTGAGCTCCGCGGTGTGTGGGGTGGATTCGAAAGGCTCGGATCCCATTTTAGTTTGAGGGCTTGGTGGTCCGAGGGAAGAACCAGATCTGGGAGATTCTCGGTTCAGGTTGGGACCTGGTGCGGTAGGGTGATCAGCAGTCGTGATTTTTGAGAGGATCACTGATGCTCGGGTTTCAGCCGCCTCGCCAAATCCCAGGGCTGGTATCAAAGGCCCGTTGTTCGCTGTCACTGAAGTTGTGATCAGCGAAGAAGAGGTTGATCGCGTGTGGCACTGGCTCGCAAGAAATCCATTACCGTGACAGACCCTGGCACAAAGTTCGTTTCTGGTCAACCCACCGGCGTGAATTACTTGGGTCTTACTTGTACTCCGAGTCCAAGCACGAGAAGAGCTACCAAGCAGTGACCCACATTTTGTCTATGTCCTCCTCATCCTGTTGTTCATCGGTCTGATTCGGCAAACAGACAACTTACAAGATTGGTTCGAATACATTCTTGGCTTCTTTGCATTGTGGCATATTTATGCCCAGACCCACCTTGGAGGTACAATGGTAGGAAACCCTCGTATCTCCGAATATCCCGACTCAAGAGGAGATTGGTTGGAGATTAAAAACCGACCGAGTGGTTTTTCGGACAACGAGATGACCACCTGGGGCACACGGTTGATCCTGTTCTGGCTTCTGGGGTAGAATCACAAGACCTGCACCGATCCAGTGACTCGTGAGTTACCTCGGACATGCTGATGATCAGTCCATGGACATCACGGCGACCGCCCTTGCGTTGTAACCACTTTTGTGACAAGGCGAATGTGATCAGCGACACGCAAAATTGTGGGTCAGAGCAAGGCCATATAGGGATTATAAGACCTTCCGAACACGATGACCAAACGATGCGGGTAGATGATTATTGACATACTTATTACTAGGACGAAATGTACAATCTGGCAAGGCTTTTCAAGACCAATCCGTCTACGAGGCAAGCAAGGCAAGTACTTATGAGATCGAGGAGATGACATGAGCGGCTTCAATAGTCACCACTGGCAGTCTACAGGCTTTGACGCCATCCTTGTTCACTTGTTACGGACGATGCGCTAGGAAAGAAGCCTCGGGCCTCGGGATCGGCCCGAGCTCTTGCGGCGCAACCTACGAAGGACTTGTTCCAAGTCAGGATGTTCGCAGTTTCACGATCTGCTCAGAACCGCCATTACAGTATACAGAACCGCCCTAGCAAATTGACACACGCGGTGCCCGTCAAGCTTCAACGATGCCTACCTTACGAACAGCGAAATAAGCCTGAAACCACAAAAATCTATAATTATCGAGGACCAGAGGAGCTTGATCTAATGTTCGTATGTGTAGAAAAAAATCGCTGGGTCTTGACATCTGAGAAGACACTGGACCACGGATCCGTCGGGTCTCGAGACCCATCTGACTTTCTGATACGGAGGAGAGAACTATCCGACCACGGCTCTGCCAGACAGAACGAGTTTGGCATCCAACATATCACAGAACTCTTCGGAGGCAATGAAGAGACGATCACATCCTTCGTCGTCCGCACGGTCCTTCCACTCCAAGATGATATCAGCAGCACCACTCAACTTCATAACTCGAGCGACAGCCAGCTGAAGGTTACAAAGTCTCGGGCTGGGTCTGTCGACCTTGGGTTCTTTTCCGAACTGAATTTCATTGCCTTCCTTCAAAGTGATGATCCCCGGGGCACCAACGTTAGGATCGGTGGGAACCATTCGAAAGAAGTATTTGACCTAATCAATGGATCAGTAATGATGACGAGGTATCAACGGAATCGCACCTCTTCACCCTCATTCTTTGCCTCGATTCCCCACATGAATCTACCATATGTAGAATGAGCATCAAGCTGCATATTCATGACATTGCCGGGCTTATTCAGATGGACCATGATGTCATCTCTTGCGGCGGCACCAGCAAACATAGCTATACACCTCAGAATGTCTGGCTAAATGAAAGTTATGAGGAAACCAGTGGTGATTGCAATAGTTGGATGCAAACCTGTCCATGTACAGAGTTTGGAACGATATGCGCTAGGGCAGGGAGGATTCCACGAACATTGTAAGGCATAAATTGCATGCCAGTCAACAGACAGAATTTCCCATCACGTCTAAATGACTGCTCGGTACAGTGATATAGAGGATGGTATAGCTCCGAGATGAATATATGCGCACCAGTGCCTTCAAGGTCTCTTCCTTTCGTTTTCCAAAATCCCCTTCTTCGTTGACTTGCTCAAGGAGCTTGTCCGTCTCCTCGTTGACGACTTCACTGACCGAAAACTTAGTATTTGTCCCGGATTTTCGCCCTCTTCGATCCATGACTGCCGCATTGATGATCGTCAAACGTCCAAAAGCGATTGGGCAGTCTCACTCACATGTGATACCAAGATGAGTAAAGAACTCCGCTGCCATGTCTAACACAGGCTTGAAATCGACATTTTCGGGATCTAATCCCCGAAACAACACCTCGAAAGACCTTTGCGCCGATACGAAATCGTCCTCCTCGAGACTTTCGACTGTGACAAACGAAGGTGAGCCTGTACGATTGCATGATTGAAGTTTTCGACTGACTATTTTCCTTCAGTTTTTCATCACAGGACCCAAGTTGTTTCCAGAAATGCTCCAGTACCTGACCACCGAAATTTTGTGATTCCACAATTAGAAAGTACAAAAGTTGATGAGTGGCGACCCGAGGTTTGCCACCTTGTTGTCCTGATGCTTGGATCCATTTCGTATCACGCCGGTTCCATTGCTCGTTCTGTTCGAGGACTGCCAGAGCGTGCTGTTCCATTGTTACTGTAGACAATCTCGGGAAGCCTGGTGAAAGCCGGTCGTCAAAGGCTTTCTTCGCGGGGAGATCAACAACCGGAGCTGGTTGAAGTTCCTTCACCTTCTTCTCTCTCTTTCGCTTCTCCTTGACAGGTTCCGCTGTACTTGTCTGCACCTCTGTTCGTGGAGGCTTCACAGTCGACGTTGACGCGGCTGGAGTTGCAGATGGCTCGACGGTCTTCTTAGCCTTGTCCTTTTTGTTCTTCTTCTGAGAGGGCTCCTCCGCAGATTTCGGGGCCCCTGAGGCGGCGACATCGCCAGATGGCACCGCGCGCTTTCGTTTGGGTGTCATCGCTGTCGATGTCGAAGCTTCAACAGGCTTCGGGGGTTGCTTCTCCGTGGGTTTGGACGTCGACGCGCCAACAGGCTCCATTGCAGACGGCACCCGTTCTGACTGTGGCTCTCGAAATTGCTGAAGCGGTCGAATCGTGAGAACACCAAACGTTGACATCATCGAGATGCGAGTCGACTCACAGTCGCCACTGGCGGCGAGACAGTACTCTGAGAGCCTCCCACCGTAACTTCAATCTCGACGTCCGTAGATGGTGAACTCAACAATAGGGCCTCGAATGCCTGGAAATCGTCATCTGTCAACCGAGGCACCCCCGTTCACCATCTGCCTAGTTCTTGTTGCACGTTGTCTTACCATCTTCGAGATCGAGAAGCTTGCCGTACTTCATCTGCTTGAGCACGACAGCGGTACTCTTGTCGAGGCCGAGTTTCCGCCGTACGACATTTTTGACTTCCTCGAGGGACGATTCTACAGGGGTTTAGCATGCCTGTTCTGCATCCGTTCTAGTAGGCGAGTGACTTACCGTTGAATAACCTCGCAAATGTCCGCCGCTCCCCAGCATGGTATACAATCCTCACGGGCTCGTCGCCATAATTCTTCTTGCGTGATGCAAAATGCTCCGGCATGTTTGGCTGGCACGGACGAGAAAACAAGTACTGCACCCCTATTTCTGCTTTCATCCCAAACAGGGATAACTGGCAGCAACTCCTCGACGATGATCTGACTGGTAAGTTTCGTTCTGCCTGACTACAAGAATTCGATGTGATCTTGTCGATCTTTGGCACAATCGATACCTGATTCAGACTGTCATCCAACAAGAACCCGCAGACCTGATTCACCGCGATGGGGCCTCTGAATCGTCGCCACACGGATCTTATACCGTGCAGCTCTGGATCAGTGTGGAGGGCTTCTGACCCATTCAGTACTTCCGACTTTCAGGAGAGATCATGATCGTTCCGCGATGACCGAAGCTACCTTGACTATGAGGGTCCGCCGCCCACTGCGAACGGGGGGATTGAGAACCTGCCCGGATCAATCAAACAAAGTCCTTATGATGCGCTTGCAAGCAAACCTTGTTCAAGTTGTTGAATATGTTTTGATTTTCCGACTCCCTCCTCTTGTTCTCAAAGCATCGCGATGATAGACACACGATTCATCGGCCTGCTTGAGTAGTACGGCGTCTTCTTGCGCATCCGAAGTCGCAGAACACGGTGGCTTCCCCCAACGGAAGGAAATCCATACACATCGATTTGAGTCTCCAAGCGATCAGAGGGACTCCTGGTCTTTGTCGATGCGTATGCTGATTCGCAGAGCCAAGAAGACGGTTGAATTGGACCCTTTGCCTTTCTCTTTCCCGTTCCGCACTTTCTGTGGGATCCCCCGAGTAGATCACCCCAGATAGTAGCAACTCTCTCAGCGAACGTCTGATCCTGTCTAACAAGTCAAAAACTATAGGACGAACGTTCATCCACAGCTATCGACCAATCCCTGATCAACTCCTCGCAGCGTCTAGTCCCAACATGACCGACACCAACAGCGATCTGTATGGATCTTATGCCTATCACGACACGTTGAAAGGCGTCTACTACGGACCTGGTTGTGTGCGCACAGCCCTACCCAAATTACTTTCCGCCCTTGGTGGCAGCAAGGCATTCATCATCACCGGCAGGTCTCTCCGGGAGAAGGTCAAACTTCATGAATTTGCATTCACTTCTTCCGCGCTGACGTACCATCTCTCCGCCGCAAGACAAATGTGGCGAGCAACGTGGAAGAGATCTTGATAGATATCGGTGCCTTTGGAGCGACGTTCTCAGAGATAGGACAACATACGCCTGTCCAGGGGATCATTCGTGGAGTTGAGGCATTCCGCGCTTCTGGAGCCGATATCATCATCTCCCTCGGGGGTGGATCACCCATCGATGCAGCAAAGGCTATCGTATACCGCCTCCACGAACAGGATGGAGGAAAGTTCCTCAATCATATAGCTATTCCGACAACCTTGAGTGCTGCCGAGTACAGAGTAGGTATAACTCCGTGTCCGTTGCATGCAGAACCCCTATTAACGTTTCATTTCTTGTTGAGGGCGGTGCTGGATACACGAACGAGCAAGGCAACAAGGTCACCGTGAACGACCCTATGATTGCCCCTGCTGGCATCATTCTAGACGCCGAGCTTGCGTTGGTCACCCCGGAGGAACTATGGTGAGCCTCAAGGCTTTGGCTTTTTTGTCTCGTGCTCGACGTGAGGCGTACACAGGCTATCGACGGGACTTCGAGCTTTGGACCATGCTGTCGGTATGCCGTCCGTGTTTACACGCCGTTTCCAACTCATGCTGTGATGTAGAGGGGCTCTACAATCCGACATTCACATACCCTATGAAAATCTTCTGTTATGCTGCTCTCGCTGACCTGTTCAAGTATCTCCCGAAGAGCAAGGAACAGCCCACCAATATGGAAGCAAGGCAAAAGCTATTGGTGGCAGCGTGGATGAGCATGTGGCCTACGAAAGTCGAGAAGTACACGTGAGTAGCATAGGTGGAGGCCGCGGCAGGGGTGATTCATTACGAGGTCCTTCATAGTCCACTTGGATTGTCGCATTCCCTTGGTCACAAACTTGGAGCGACCTACGGGATTCCGCACGGGATTACGTCTGTAAGTGAAGGATTCTTGTTCCGAGGAGCTGCCTGTTGCTGAGCGTTTCGTAGTGTTTGACGCTTGCCTCTGTCGTCGTTCTCAAAGCGGAGATCGCAAGTCCGGAAGATAAGGCAGCGCTTGCGGAGGCGTTGCTCTACCTGAGAGAGCCCACGACCGGTTCGGTTGAAGGGGATGTCAAGCGACTTGGAAAGATGATCGACGAGTATGTATCGTTTTTATTTCAAGTGGGCGAACCCGAACGGGATTGATGGTCGTGTCATCTAGACTCGTACGGAGCCTTGGACTGCATCGTACGCTGGCGTCGTACAATGTTCCCAGAGCCAACCTACCGACGATTGCAAGCTTGACATTGGCAGCTGGGGACAATCCGGATTTTCAACCGAAAGTGGAGGCATTGCTCGAAAGCATTTACGATGTCTAGTCCGCAACATATAAAGTGCAGTGCGCATGTATTCGCACATGTATTTCTAGAACTGTGAAACAGACCCTAACGAGCGAGCGAGTAAATGAAAGGTTTTGACAAAGATACAAGGGAGACATTACTGATATGAGTTGTGGACAAAAGTTGTTGACTGGTCGGCGGGGACTGTCGCGGTGACTCGACCGGGCCAGCGATGTGAAAGTCAGAATTCCAACATACCCCTTATGCCTCCTTGTACCATAGCTTCAACCTAACCATTTCTTTTGCGAATCAATGAAACTGTTCGTCGGACGGCAATGGACCTGTTCACCTCGAACAGCCATAAAACCTTGCTCCGCTCGGCTGCCAGAGGCTGGAGTAACGCCAAGCCATCCGCGTCTATATCGTCCTACCGCTCGCCTCTCTATTCCCGATACTACCACCAGCGAAGAACTTCCCCGCCGCGTGTTCAAAAGTCCGAGAGCAAGAGTGAGGGCTGGGTTATCGTTGATAGAGGCTCAGAGGTACCGTCCCGGTGTAACCCTTTCATAAACCTTGGCGCGCATTGACGTGGCTTCAGGTCAGCTGCACTGGGATCACGTCCGGATTCATTTGCAAGAGCAGGTCTCATCTCTCTCACTAGGATGTCGCAACGAAGGTCGCACTCGACGAGCTCGTCCAAGGAGGTTCAGGATGCTGAGAAGATTAATGAGAAGACCGCCCGGAGCTCTGGTTTTGAGGCGAACGGTCATGCACACTCACACTCGCATTCGCATTCCATCTTTCATTCACACTCGCATGATGAGCATGACCACACACACGGGGCAGAACAGATAGTACATGTATTTGAAGGAAAAGGTGCGTTGTGCTTGCTGCGCGCATAGTGCTTGTCTGATTCCAAGTCGCGCGGAATAGGCGACCGAGGCAGTCGCATAACGCTGGTCGGGCTTCTTGTCAATGTTGGGTTGACTGGGGCAAAGGGGATCGCAGGCTGGTATATGCATTCCGCATCACTGCTTGCAGATGCTGGCCACTCTTTGAGTGGTGCGTAGTATACTTCTCCGTCAGGCCACGTACGCTGACCTTGTCCCTCAAGACCTGCTGGGTGACTTCGTTACCTTATTTTGCTGGAAGCTTTCTAGAAAACCACCATCTGAAAGATACCCATATGGCTTCGCCAAGTTCGAAACTATCGGTACCACAACTGTCTCAATTCTTCTGGTCGGCGGTGCACTCGGCATCGGATTTCATTCGTATCACCTCCTGATGGAGGCTGTATCGAATATACCACCAGGTCATCTTCACGACGTTCTACAACAAGTTGCGTCTGTCGGTCACCACGTTCCAACTGTTGGGCACGGGCATACACACGTGGATGTCCTTGACCCGAACGCGGCATGGTTTGCAGCCCTCAGCGTGTTGTTGAAGGAGTGGTTGTATCGCATCACGAAGAAGGTTGCCGACGAAGAGCACAGTCCAGTACTTTACGCGAACGCCTTGCATCACCGGAGTGACGCATACTCGAGCTTTGTCGCGCTGTTTGCAATCTTGGGGTCGTCTATATGGCCAGCTTTGCCACTCGACCCTCTAGGAGGTACGTTTACTCTCTAGCTGGATCGAGACGGAGTGACTAACTCTTCTTTTTGTGAAAAGGCCTTCTCGTGTCATTTGTGATCCTTCGACAAGGCTTGTCACTACTTGGAGGCGCACTCGCCGAGCTCACCGACGCTGGCATTTCAAGCAGTTCGCGGGACAAACTTCTGCATGCGCTCGACCCGCTTCTTTATCCTGACGCTACGAACGGCAATGGCCACACTCACTCGGATGACCCTTTGACACGACACCCCCGCGTACTTGCTATCAGGGAACTGAGAGCGAAGCGTGCCGGATCGTTGATGGCCGTCAATCTTACCGTTGACGTACCTCACATGACGACCGTCCAAGACACCTGTGTGCTGGAGGAGACGATTACACGGCTGTTGAGGGATGCGAGGAAGGAGGTTTCGGAGGTTAGAGTTAGATTTCATCCTGTAGAGGATATCTCGTCATGATCCATGGATGTTCATCTTATGATATCGCATGTTTTGATTCCATCTGTAGTGGTACCGTAATCTATTCGCCCGACGTGAAGTGGAATGTTGTCGTCTAGTAAGACTGCGAGAAGAGTCTGAAGACGCGCCAAATTGAATAGGACGCGTCTGACGCGAACTTGGATTGCTCGATCATGAACCAGACTACGATCATGAGCGAGTTGGAGCTGAGGTTTTCTTCATCGACTGCACAAGACACAGGCTCGTTCCGTCTAATAGAACTTCCACCCGAACTATGCCAGCTCATCGATTCATCCATCGAGAACAACACCACCCAACCAATGTAAGCCTGTCCCCCCACCCCATCCTCACCGCTACTTTCACGAAAGCACAGACTCTCCATCAAAGGACATCCAACAGAGGACGCAGTGGTGTGTACGGCGGACAAGACGTACTCTCTACGCTCGGTCGTGCTCTCCAATACGGTGTTGGTGTTGACGCCTTCGAGGACCGATCCCGAGGGGACATTAAATGTTCGCGATCAACTTCATGAGGTGTTGGAGTTGGTGCCCTCGGTCCCGAAGTTGCACAAGTTGCCCGTGTTGCTAAGAGGGATGGAGTATGACGAAGGAGATGAGGATCGACGCGTCAGTACTCGCGGGTCACACGTCGAGAGTTACATGGCATCACTGACATCGAGCCATCGGCGTTGTTATCATCATCACAGGGCACGCTTGAGAGGTATAGCTACGAGCAGGCTCGGAGAGAGATTCAAGCCAGCGAGTCCGAGTTCAAACTCGGTCTCAAGGAACGACGGATCCTCGTCCTAGATGGTTAGCCCGCTCCCCTTCTCTCTCTGGACATTCGTCGGTCCGTTATCTCAACGATCTCGAACATGCAGGATACCTCCGGCCTATCGCACCCGCTCATCTAAACACCATCCTCGAACTCTTTCTCAATTACCTCATATCTATGACTCTCCCCCATGAAGCTGCCCCAGTCGAAGACTTGGTTTCTGCTCTAGCTGACGAGCACGAGATCCCGCGAGAGGTGTCAACCCAGGTCATGTCTTGGTTCGGTGAAATACAAGATGGTACGTGGAAGATGAACGTCGACGCAGTCGTCGCAGAAATTGGTATCGGGATCATCAGACATCACAAGGTACCCTCCTCCGTCCTAGTAGCTTTGTCGCATCGAAACTAACAGCGAGGAAAGCACGAGCCGATATTGGAGACTGAACTCATGACGAAATGGAAGAATGCAGTCGGTGATGCGTTCGAGGCGAACGTCTCACTAAACCTTCTCTCGGTATGCGCTCGTTTACCAGATTGGTGGAAGGCATGCTTAATGCGATTATTGTAGGGCAACTACCTGCGAAACCCGAACGAAATCACGGGCACTACTCTGAATTATCTTCCTTCTTCCTCACTGCCGACGGACCCTGCTGCACGATTTGCCGAGCTATTTCTTACACGGCAACGTTGGAAGAGCGACGAGATCGAGCCTTTCCTCTCTGACATAGCTGTGAACTCAAAAGAGCGGGATAAACTCTTGCTCAAGTATGCGCGTGCAATGACAACTCCTGAAGGCGCTTGGTACACGGCAAGAGTGGGTTACAATAGCTAGATCTTGAGGCTTAGATGACGTTCCTTCCGTGCGATGGGAGGGGTGCATAAATAACACAGTCTATCAACGATACTGAATGAATATATCTACAGAAGTGGCATGACATGCTCATGAAACCCTCATGAAAGCAAACATTTCGTTGAAAACAGTACAACAAGGATAAATCAACCAATATCATTACCACTAGGCACCTCTCTTCTGAGTCTTCCCTCGCGCTTTTACTCCTCGACCCAAAGACTTGACTGATGTAGGGCGGTAATCCTCGTCTTCCTCGTCTTCCTCGTCCCCTCCCTTTTTGCGCTTCTTCTGAGAACTGGACGGGACGGAAGAATACGATTTGCCGGAAGCTAGAACCTTGAGGCCTGACGGTCCCATCAGACTATCGATGAAGCTCCAAAGTGCTCTCCCGACGGTGGCATTGTTTCGAACGTCCTTGAACTGTTCTCGAATTCGTAGACGCATATGCAATATCGCGTTGGCCCGTTCTTGATGCGAATGGTCTCGGAATATGTAGAGCAGCGTCCCTAAGCACCATCGAAACGCATTAGAATCGAAAAAAAAAATCAGGAAACACTACCGATCAAGGCATGACTATACCAATGAACACAAACTCCACCGGCGCAACACGGCTGTCTACCTGCTCAAACGCAACACTGAGCGCCGGCGTCATCGCGATGTACCCAAACTCTGTCAAAACGTCGCCGATCTGATTCTTGAATGCCTGAGTTGGTTTGTCGGCGCGAGCAAGCCACTTTTCGACCTTTGCGGCTGTGGGGAGGGCATGTTCCGGAAGTGAATCACAACAGTAGACGAGCTGGGCGACACATTGGAAGTCACGACCGCGTCTCGTATCCCATTCGAGTGATTCGGCGAGACCGCCGTCGCAGTTGACGTGTCTTGCTTCGAGATCGCTGATCCATTCTGCCCAAGGTGAAGAAATCGCTTGTAGTTTTTCTAGACAATGTTAGAATCGTCGGACACCCTGAAACACCTGGCCATATGCGTACCTGCCGCAGTCAAACTCATACCCAGTTGTACCCGTTGAAATATTTCTCTCTCAGTACCTGGTGCAAGGCCGTGATACTCCACTGTGTAGTGTACAGGATGTAAGCAGACTGGAGGTTTACTTGGGACAGGGATACTGACCGCATGTGATCCTCGTTTCTGCAAATCGTCGTTTCCATGGTTCGGGAATCTCTAGACGTGTCGTCTTTTGTGCATCGGATCTGACAAACCAAAAGCTCTTCTTCGTGCGCGAATCTCGATCTTGACGAAAGCGAGAAAAAAAAACCTCTCTTCAGCACCAAACGCCCAAACCTGAACCCGAGGCCATGCACTCACGAGGTATCTGCACAACGTCAGGCCCAGTCAAGAGACAGGACGAAAGAGAAACAAGCCATTGCCGCTCACCAAACCATCGAGAAACTTTTGTATCGACGTCAGTCTCTGCTTTCCATCGACGCACACCCTAACCGTCTCTCCCTCGTCGTCCTTCTGAACCGCGAATATAACAGGGGGCACGTAGAAATTGCGGAAAATAGAATCGACGAGCCCAATTTGCTTGCTTTCTGGCCAGACAATGTCTAGTATAATTATGATATGAACGGGATGTCGACCCTGTTATGATGAACGATGTCGGAGTGGCGGGCGCGAGCGAACGTACCTCGTTGGTAGCTTGGATTAAGGTCGATATACCCTTCGTGTATGAACGCTAAGGAGTGTTAGAAGCGGCGTCGATGAGGATGTGAGCGCGCTCACTGTGAAGTTCTTGTGCGCTGTAACTCATAGCTGACGGAGGGGTCAATGCATTGGCTATCCGAAACACGTTTGGGTCCACGTTCTCGTCCTCTTCGTCGTCGAAATCGTCGTCGAGTTCGTCGATGTCCTTGTCTTGGGAATCAGTCATTGTTGGTAGTCGGATGGCGAGGACGAGAGGTAATGTTGGGCAACAGTTCGAGGTCGAGGTCAAAGTTGCGCAGCGTCTCAAGTCCAATTTCAGCCACACACGCGACAAACGCGTCCAAGTCGACTTGTCTCCCCAAACCAACTCTCAATGAGCGGAGGACAGTCGTTCTGCTCTATTGTCAAGTCGACACCAAACTCGAAGCGCTCAAACCCAAAGGTAGTGAAAAATCGTGTATTCAGCATTAGAAAATCGTGCAGATTATAACATTCGGGATATGAACATAATATTAGATACGATACCTTTTACTTCCACTCCCCGAACTCGTCCTCGTCGTGGTACAGCTCCGGATCGCTACCATCATTACGAGCAAGCGTCGCGTCTGAAGATATTGACCGTCGGTGATGGGGCTCGGCGTCATCCGCTGTCTCATCCTGAATCAACTTGGACCCTTCTTCCCTCCCCTCTATGCCGCCCTGCGTAGAACCATTCACTCCTCTCGGAACGTGCTTCTTCAAAGAAGAATCAGGGACCCCGTCCTCATCGTCACTCACTTCCCCGAGTTCCCAAATCTCCCGGGTCGACGATTCCCCTTCTTCCTGCCCTCTCAAAGCCTGACCCTCTTCTTCATCGTGATTATCATCTTCGTTTGCCTTCACAGTCGACCGTGCACCGCGTGAGCCTGACGACGCGGGATTTCCTGGTCCTTGGTGCGACCGCTCGGGCTTCTTATGGGTGAGGAGGATGACACCCGATATAAGGATCACGATGGAGGCGAATATGAGGAACAAGATCCATGGCTTGTATGCGTCAACTTCGTTATTGAAGATGAGGGAGTTCAAAAAACTGTACCAAACGACTGAGTGACAGCTAGAGAACAAAAGTCGAGACCACCTACCCACTTGCGGTATAGACACCATAAAACACGGGTACCACCAGTGTAGAATCATATACCTTCAGTCCACGGTTCAGGCAAATAATTTGCAGCACCGCCGTTATGACGAGGAAGATGATTGTGACGATGGGTGCAATATGCCCGAACTGGTTTCCTGGGTTCTCATGCGACAAGCTTCCTGTGAGCAATTTGACGCTGCGAGCGAACACTTAGGCAAGAGAAAAGACACTGCACATGGAGGGTACGCACATAGCTTTCGCGAACACGAGACATCCTCCCGCAAGACCTCCACCACAGCATGCCCAACCAATTCCAAGAACCCAAGCGATCTGCCTGTCGTCTTTTGGTGCTGTCCATATCTCGAGTTTCTCCTTGAGCCAGAGAGAGAATGTGGTATAGGAGTTCTTTGCTTTGCCTAGGAGGGTCGTGCTGGATGAGGGGGATCTACGTGCGCTCATGCCTGTGAAGGGTTCCGAGTTGATGTCCGAGCGGGCAGCGAGTACCGCGTCGAGGGAATAGGTGAATATAAGGACTAGAATTAAAGCGATAGACATGAATAAGAAATAAAGGAGCCATCCACTCCTTCGCCAGAGGGCAGAGAGATGTTGTACGTTGGTCTCTGTCGACAGACCGCTGTTGATGCCACCGAAAATCACGATGCCGATGACACCGAGAACTACAATTATTGTACCCTGGCGGATAATCAGTAGGGTACGATGACGAGTGGTCTTCTGACTCACATATATATCTGTGCGGGTGACTGGTGTCCCTACTAAGAATCTAGCAAAAAGAAAATTAAAGATGAGGGACGTTGAGCCCAGAGGAGCGACATATTCTACACGAAAATGATGAGTGAAAAATAGGGGAATTAAGGGGAATAACCTGCCTGCTCGCATGTAATCCAGAGCAAGGGTACTACCAATGAGTTGCGAGAGGATATACAGCGTTATTCCCAAGAGCCATAGTGGTCGTAACCAGTCTTTTCTTCTCGCAGACTTTGGAATAGCACTCGTGCGTACCTATGAAGGGATGAGAAGGAGGTATCATGGTTGAGAAACAGAGGGGCTCACATGATCCAGTTTCGTGAGATTCAGACCTGCGGCATTGAGTACAGAAGCCAGAAGTATGATGGCAAGACCGATAATGAATGCTACGACGGGGTTGACATGGTGTGCAGACGAGGGGTCGCTGGTCGAGGACTGTGTTGCTTGTGCGAGACTTGTCGATGTTGCACTTTGGACGAGACCAGACGTCGTGATAGACTGGTCCATCAACTAAATTATGATTCTATCGTGTTGGACGAGGTCTGGGTTGAAGTCAAAGTTTGTGGTCAAGTCAAGGTCAAGGAGTGGAGCTGTGTCGGCTCAGGATGGCTCAGCAGGTCTGACTTGGGTCTGACAAGGACCGTGACGGCCGCCATGGAAAACATCATCAGACAGCTCAAATCCAAGGTCGACGCTGCACCGGACGATGTTCTCCTTCGACGCACGATATCTACCCTACAGGACATACAGCGGAACCCAGATGGCCCCCAGACTGTCTCCTGGGACACTCTCCACCGCGACTTTGCACTCCTTCAAGATCGTGGACTCTGGGAACGGTCAACAGAGAACGACGAGATTTTGGACGCACTCCATCTCTTTCTGACATCCCAATCACAGGAAACCTCTGCCCGGTCGCCAATGCAAGGGCCATCTGAACCACCTCCTCAGCGGTCTCCTGGTACCGGAGATGACAAGGTCTCCATCGTCGTACCGCCAGCACAGAATGTGGCATCTCAACTCATATCCAACCCACTCGTTCTCCCAGTCGAACTCATAGACATCCTAAACAATGCATACTTCCTCCACATCCTCGCCACCAATCCAACACAGGTCCTTCCTCCGGGAAAGTCTCTCCTTTCTGTCATGTCTCGCTCTCACGCGACCTCCGATGGCGATGCAAAGTCGACGTTACGCAGCAGGGTAGAAGATTTGGTACACAAGGCCTTCTGGGACGAGGTGCGAACCTCACCCACACAATGATAATATGGCTGAGGTACCTGTAGGCTGTGGGCACACTTTCAAATCCAGAACCTTCAGTCCAGCTGCCTAGAATTAAACTTCTCTATTCGGACTTGCACACTGCGCTTTCACCTCTTTTTCCGCCGAGTCATCCAGTGTTGGTGACGTTGTCCAGTCCATTGTCCCCTACGCCGTCCCCTCTGGACTCTACCGTGATGAGCCTCCGCGAGGTAATGGCCAGTCTGCGCGAGCGCTGTGCCCCAGTTCGTGATCCGGAGATCGACGCCCTCCAGCGTCCATTGGATGATCCTCCTGCTCGATCCTCTCCCCCTGTCGCACTGGCCGTTCTAATAGTCGATACCGTCAGGAGCATATTGAAACTCTCCGAAATCATGAAAGACGACCTCTCCCAATTCGTCTTCGGAAGTATGACAGAACAACAGCTCAAGTCCGTCATCACGAAACAAGCTAAAACAACAGAGCGAGAAATCGTGATCGATATCTGGCGCAGAGACAGAATGCGACAAGCATGGACAACTTGGCTGCACGCACCGCCCTCGCAGACCCACTTGAATTCTATATCGGCAGAACCACATTTCTTGTGGATTGTTCGGATAGTTCAGGCTCTGGGAGTGTCGTTACCCGTCTCGAGTCCTCTTCCCACACGAACCGTGCAGATTTCGTCGGCTTCTACCTCTGAGGCTGACGAAAATGAATCCCCAGATCCTGGCACACCTCACGCGAATGCCATACCACCCGTCTTTTTCTTCTCAGCACCATCCCTGTTGAAGATACAGAACTATCTCCAAGCACTCGTCATCGCCGCCTCCTTACACACTCTCGCCCGTCTTCCCATACCCTCTCGACCTGCAGCTTCCGAGTCCCCCGACCCCAATTCCTTCATGTTCCGCGTCTGGACACTTCTCCGAGCCGAAATTGCCGGAGAGCCAGAATCAAGCGACACCAAACTCGTTAACCTAGCAGACGAAGTCGTCCGTGCACGTATACAAGCCATGCAAGCCGTCCCAACCCCAGCCACCAACCTCTCCCCCACTCCTAGTTCACTCTGCAGAGAGGACGAGGCACAGTTGCGCGCAGCTGTCGATCGCACGCTAAAGCCCGGGGATCCAGTGTACAAGCTGTTACAGACGCGTCTACTGACAGCATTGGTGAACGCCCTCGTGAAACGTCGTCAGACGGATGCGGGTGGGGGTGGGGCGGAGCTGCCTGCGATGTTGCGGACCGGGAGGGACGGCCAGCGAGCAGGGAAGAGACCGAGGCTTGTACTCGACCTGGAGGATATGGATGATGTGCGGTCCCCGCCTAGCAATTTACCTCGGATGACGGTCGACGCGAAGGGTTTCGAGGACCCCGTGTTGAATCGAGCTGCCGTAGAAGTGTTTGGACAGATGGATCGCTGTCTAGAGTGGGTGGAGAGCGTCTGGGGCGATGTTATTGAGGCAGGGGACGTCGACAGTCCTCCTAGGCAGAATCACACCAGGTAGAACTGACAACTTGTAGTGACACATGTAGGATGAAGACACGGTAGAGATATATAACTAGCTCTCTAGCTTACAGCAATTATTACTCTTCAATTACACGGCAAGAGCACGTTCCAGGAGATATGTGGCACGGGGATGTGTCCGGACGTGTCCGGACAATGTCGACGAGCTCAAACAGTCTCGGAGTCATCCCTCAGCTCTGCCACCCGTCGCTTGAGTGGAACCTTGACATCGATCTCCTCAAATATGTCACGGTTCAAAAGACGAGCCTCAACCATCGCCTCTAGCAAGTCCCGCATCCAAGTCCGACAACTATTGACTTGCGACGTTTTCTCGAACGCGACCTTCTTCGCAAGCGACACGATCTAATCACGTTCCGCACGCGTATACTCGCGCAGGACGTATTCCGTATTCTTGGCCTGCGTGAGTCGTCTGACTGATGGGGTGTGGAAAGCGTAGTTGCCTGGTCCGCCGGAGAGTTGGATGATTTGGACGTAGGTGCCTTCAGCGTCCGTCCCGTTGGTCCATCTGAGAAGGACGTGACGGTCGGCTGTGTTGATCACTTTTGAGTCTAGACCGTCTGCTTCGCATATGACGACTTTGTTGCTGTCGTCGTCAGGGAATTGAGCACCGTGGAGGTTGCGGTGCTGACGGCGAGGTGGAAGCCTGAGAGCCATGGCAGCCTGAGTGTCTTTGATCAGGGCGAGTCAAAGCTCTGATTCTACGATGGGAGCAGCACCGTATTTATGGAAATGGGTTAAACGAAACACCCGATATCTGGACAGTACGTGCAATTAGCAGAACTTTTTGAGCTGCAGTTGATGACTCCGAAGAAGTTGATGAGTGTGAAGAGGAATATGCCAGCTACTCAGTTGTTTGAGGATTATAGGTTCGCGAAGGGGCGAGGCAGGACGTGTGAAAAATCCACAGTCCCTACGCGGGCGTCTCCAGTCCCAGCCACAGTCCCGATCGGGCACCGCCACACACCGCCACGCCGCGTCGTATCTACATTCGGGCTCGGAATGAATGTATGCGACCATTAATACAGTGCAAGACCACGGATACCACATCCACGAACGTCACAACGTCCAGCGGGTATGTATGGGCGAGTGGTACATGCACACGGGGATGTGAGTGACACGACTGGCGGGACACGACCAACACAACACGACTGGGACACAACGAACACAATCGAGACACGACAAACACGACAGGGACAGGGCAAACACTACGCAGATGCAACGAGCATGACAGGGACATGACGAGGACATGAAAGACATGATCAGGACTCGACCAACACGATCGGGACACAAGCAAATGTGACGAGGAATGGTCCTCAAGGCCTTATCTTTCACCCTCACCTCGACCGGCCCACTCTCGACTGATGGCAATGACGACAATGACGAAGGACGACACAACGCACACAACCGCGTGTGTGGTGTCGTTTCTCGTCTCGTTTTTTTTCTTCGTCCTCACCCTCACCGGCACCGTTGACTGATGACGGTGACGAGGGACAACACCACACAGCGTGTGTGGTGTCATTTCTCGTCTCGTTTTTTTTTTGTCTTCGTCCTCACCTTCAGGCTTCAGCCTCGACTGACGACAGCGACGACGAGGGACGACGCAACGCACACGTTGCGTCGTTTCTCGTCTCTTTCTGGCGACGAGGGACGACACGACGCACGTGATCGCGTGCGTCGCGTCGTTTCTCGTGTTGTTCTGGTCTTCGTCCTCATCACCCTCAGGCTCACCCTGGACTGACGACGTCGACGAGAGACGACACAACGCACGCGATCGTGTGCGTCGTGTTGTTTCTCATCTCGTTCTGGTCTTCGTCCTTATCCTCACCTCACCCTCGACTCCCGACGGTGATGAGGGACGACAATCGCTTGTTTTAATCCACCCTCACCTTCGACTGACAATGGCGACGAGGGACAACACCACACATGCAATCATGTGTGTGGTGTCATTTCTCGTTTCGTTTTTTTTTTGTCTTCATCCTCACCCTCGACTGACGATGGCTACGACGAGGGATGACGCAATGCACACGTTGCGTCGTTTCTCGTCTCGAGGGACAACACAACACACGAAATCATGTGTGTTGGGTTCCTCATCTTGTTCTCGTCTTTGCCAGTCGTTTTCGACCAATGACAACGAGCAAACCGCACAACGCACCAATTGCGGGTGCGTTGTGCCATTCCTTCACTCCCTCGCCCTCAATTGACGATGACGACGAGCAACGACACAACACACGCAATCGCGTGCATTGTGCTGTCGCTCGCGTCGTCTTCTTTCCTGTCACATCCCGATCATGTTCACCGCATCCGGTGCGTCGTCGTGCTTGTCTCATCTGTTCGTCGTGTTTGTTGTGTCCCCATCATCGTTGAGCGTGACCACGACCGCTGCCAGTGTGACGTGCCGAAAGTCGAAGAAAGGGAGCAACAGCTCGGAGAGGTTGAGCGAGCTGTGGGCAAGAGTCGAGGTACACTGAGAGAGGTGGATGGGGGCACAGGGCAAGGGCACGGGACCAGAAAAAAAATTAGCCGAGGGGACTGTAGCTCGCTAAGAGCTGGGACTGTAGATTTCCGAAGGGGCTCGGGGAGACCTCTCCATTTTGGCAGGGAGGAGGACTGACATCCCTGCGAGGGATCAGCGAGGTGCGGAACGAAAATCTACAGTCCTAAAGCCCCCGAGCTACAGTCTCGTCGGCTATCGCCGGCCAGCACATCGAGCACTTACGCGAGTCGTACGCGACCGCCCTTAAGGGAGTTACAGCATCACGTTACGCGACCTCCCCTCGTCAGTAATCATTCCCAGCTGCACGGATCCCACTCCTCGTTCCATTTTCTTTCGTTCAAAACATACACTCCGTACATGCCCTCAGCGAAATATCCCGAGCTCGCTCCCGAGCTCTCTCGACCTCGCTCCCGAGCTCTCTCGACCTCGCGGTTGCAACTCACGCCCCCTCGTTCGCCGGGGTCCCTGCACCGCCACACCGGCGTCGTCCTCGCGCCTCGTTCCCGAAACGGGCGACCCGCTTAGCTCAGCTTAGCTAACGCGGTGCGGGACTGGGGATTTCCTCGTCCTCAGCTTAGATTCGGTAAGGAAATTTCGGCATATGTACTACTGCCAGTGCTCGCAATAATTATCGTACATACCCTGCATCTCGTGTTTGCGATTCGTCAGGAAATATACCGTTGCGATTGTCTGGAGGCCGCTTTGTATCTAGCTTGCATCCAAATGAGACGACGACAGTTAACCTGCACATTTGTGTGGTGGTAAGTATTGCGTGTACATCATGATCTGCCTTGACATACCACCCACTCCATCAAGCTATCTGTTGTAACTTGAAGGTTCCGCTCTGTGACTCATGAATGAGCCTCCATTCCGTCTCCGCCTTCAGACTATCCAAGTTCTGCGTCCAAATCGGTTTCCCACTGATGGGAGAAGTAAGCACGTCTGCTTCACTGTACTCCTTTGTGACGTAGGCTTGAACGATCGGAGTAAACTTGGCTTGGACAGAGGATCCGTCACTAGGGCGGCACGAACCGTCACGATCGCATGCATGAGTATTCACTCGAAACTGGGTCAAGCTATGTAACGTACCCGATTTCTGGGAACACTCGAATGTACCTCGGGATGGTTTTTCCTCGTTCGGGGATCCCTGGCGAGTTATGTATTGGTTTGTGATTGGGATAAAATACATGGGCGGACGTGTGCTTGGGAGAAAACTCACCGAGAACGATGTCTTCTTTAAAACCCGATTTATTCAAAAGTTCCATTGCGTTGGATGACAATTCCACTTGTGTACCGAGGGTCTGTTTCTGGGTCAGCACAACGCCCGGTAGAAATGGAAAATGTCTCGAACCATTTGCAACGCTCCATCAGAGTCGTGATGAAGGACGATCTGTTGGCCAGCCTAAGAGCGATGTTTGGAGTCAGTCAGGAGATAGAGACTTTGGGACATAGTTCAATGATTCGAACATACGCTGACAGGTTTCCAAATGACACTGGGGGTACCTCCATGATCTTTTCCTGGAGGAGGAAAGTGCCAATATAAATTAGATGGTCTCACGAACGAAAACCTGAGAGATCGGATGCGAATCAATCACTGCTAGTTGCGGTCCACGCGGAGCGTACTTGTCTGAGTATTCGAAAGGATATGCGCTGTTCCCTGGTGAAGAGTCCACGCTGAGAATCCACTTCCACGGTCGACGGGATATCGGAGAACATACCTGCCTTCGAAAAGGGAATAACCCTGAGAGAAATCGAGTGAGAACTCCAAGCAAACTAACAGCATGGGGAAGTGTCGTACTTCCAGACTACGGGGAAGAAATTCTTGTACGGTTTATGATGATCAGACCCACTAACGTCGAAGACGAATGTCAACGTCGCAGCTTCCCCGAGGTCATGGCTGAGGTAGGGCGTCGGTAAATCATTTAACGCTGACCTACATATGAATTGAGAGAGCGCATACCTGCTGACGGTGAATTTCTTTGTGATGACGGGGTTGGACATCGTCACGGTAGGTTTCAACTGAGACAGAATGGGGGGCCTTGGCAAAAGTCAGGGCGTTTTATACATAACGCAGGAAGCAGAGAGTCTGCCTAACTTGGTATGGTCTGCCTGCGCCCGGCTTTGAATAGCAAACATAGTTCAATTCCGAGTCGATCTGGCTGTCAACCGTCATACAACTTCTTGAAACCCCCCATCTCGGCAGACTTCCTATTTGCGGTCCAGGAAACGACGGGAGAGATGGTAAGTAAACAAACGATCGTAGATAACTCTACAACTCACGAGGCACCAAGTACGTTTTGAACCCCTGACACCCACAAGGGTGTAGATCATAGAATGGAGCAAGACATGCAGATCAGCTCCCCGCGAGCAAACTGCCCAAGTGGGTTAGACTTAGATACGAACTCCACCAGGCTGTGTGACACAATTCAAAGGTTCCCGCGGCCGAATTATGAGCGACCTTTCCTTTACGTCTCTACCACCAGACCATCCAGGTTCTGAATCCAATTGGTCCTGGATGGGAGTGGGAATTGTGAGGACGTGTTGAGCATCTGACATGTCGTAAGTCGACGGCATATTTCATAATGAACCTGCCTGGGTATTCTTCGTCCAAACCTCGGATGGCGGTCGACGCGAAGGGTTTCGAGGACCCAATGTTGAACTGAGCTGCCGTAGAAGTGTTTGGACAGATGGATCGCTGTCTAGAGTGGGTGGAGAGCGTGTGGTCGATGTTATTGAGGCAGGGGACGTCGACAGTCCTCCTAGGCAGAATCACACACCAGGTAGAAATCTAGAAACGACAACTTGTAGTGACACGTGTAGGATGAAGGGCAATACTCTACACGAAAGTCACTATCTTGAACTCTATCGTTAGCATTCGCGTCTCCCTGATTAAATTACATGGCAAGAGCAAGCTCCAGAAATGACCTCTGAATATGTGATCGAGGAGATATCTGGCACGGGAATGTGTCCGGACGACTGCAAAGAATTGACGTCACCGACTTGAAGCCTCGGCCTGAGCTCGCGAGCGAACAAGCCAACACTTACTGCGTAATTCCAATAACATATTTCACTTCGAACGCAATGTCGTTGCCTTGAGCATCTCTAGGAGGACAAAAGTCGAGAGTCGCAAGCATGGTCACCATGGCGCTCCAGAGCGATGCATCTGCGGTGTGACGTCCTGAAGAGAACAGATTCGTCACCTTGTTACTCTCACATACTTCAAAATGAACTTGCCTGGGCATATTCTTCGTCCAAATCCAAAGATGAAATCCATCGGGTCATTGTCGTTCAGCGAACCTTCCTCAGTGAGGAACCTTTCAGGGATAAATTCCTCTGTATTTGCGAATCGAGCCTCGTCACGCGACATGGCCCTATCAAACAAGGCCCGGGTTGTTCATTGATATAGAATAGGGAAGAAAAATACACCCTACCAAATGTTTGCCATCACGGTTGCGCCTGTCACAAAAACAAAACATCAGTCATGATTTCTGGGGAAACCGAAATATCTGCCGTACCTTTGGGTATGTAGTGACCATTGAAAATATCATTGCCAGATGTCGCATGCCAGATGCCTAGAGAAGCATCGAGGACGGTCAGAGGAGAAAATAGAACCTTGAGATAAACTTGCCTAAAGGCACTACAGGCTGCCACCTGACGGTTTCACGAAGAATTGCCTCGACATATGGCAAGGAAGGTCTATCATCAAAATCAGGAAGCCTATTGATACCAACGACAGAGTCAATCTCTGCATGCGCACGCTTCCACGCATGAGGGTGCATGACCATGGCGAGAGTGAATGTGTGAGTTATACTATTTCAGTGTTGCGTGACCATGCAAACCGTTTCCCCAGAGGCTGGGCAAGACGTAAATCAACAATTGATAGTTTATATGTATGACAGGTAACGCACTCAGAATGGAGGTAGAAGCCACATCCTTGAGGGTTTGCACATAGTCTGCTCGATGTGATTCATCGGACTGTTGCATCCGAACGATGTGATTGAAAACCATCGAATTTATAGGATGTTCGTTGGAAGCCTTGTGGCATTGCGTGAGACTCATTCGATGCAATTCATGTCAAGATTAGAGGGAATTTACCATTTGATCCATAACATACTGGTAAGGCATGTCAACCATCTTTTCGGCTAGGCCACGAGCACGTCTCGCTTCCAGTTTCAGACTCGAGCCCGGAAACCAGTCAAGTATATTCAATACTTCAAGAGGGAGTTAATGGGCTGGGCACCAATTTGATGCGGAATTCCTTACGCCCTGGGAACAAATTCAGGAGTATAGCCCGCTCTGGAGTTGATGCAGGTATCGAGGCTTCTGTCCACTCCTCAAGGATATGAACAATGGGATCATTTCTTGTGCTTGGTTCATAGTCATATGCCGCGGACAAGGCCACTGCGGTGGCGAAGCTGAAATAGAACACGGGTTAGCGATGAGATTCGCGAATGAAGGGTCTTGTCTTACGTAGTGTAGTGGGAATGATACGGCTCTGGATCATCCAGGATGTTCAACACCAGCTGTCGAGCTCTTCGAAGCTGCATGGGGCGGAAGCTGACAGCAGCGTCAGCACGGAATGTCTGATGGAAGATCCGTCTGGAGAAGCGCCAGTGATCGCCGTAAGGAGTGAAGGCAAAATTGAATTCCGCTCCAAAACTAGGGCCGGGTGTCAGGGATGTTCCATGGATACACCTATATAACTCACGGCACGACAGTGGCAATAAAAGGTCGATCTGAATAAAGGTGTGAACGCTTTTCCAGAAGTTCTACGGCGGTCGGCTGGGATCCCAGGACAATGACCTCCTGGTCTAAAAGTCGGAGATAGAATACGTTGCCTGCCGACGTTCAGAACATGGGGTGATTGGACTGTACATTGGACCAACCATAGATAGCGTGCCAGTCTGTATACGTTTTCCAAGGTTCCTCGATGTTGATCGAAAGGATGTTCCCTAGCAGCGGAATCGGGGTTGGCCCTGGGGGTAAAGGCAACCCTTTTCCTCGCCTCCTGCCTCGAATGAACTGGCGGAGTATGTCAACCGATAGTGGAATAGCAAACGCGAGCTGGGCAATCGATAGCATGTGCGAGGGGCCTGAGCCTTGCTTGTTGAACCAAATCCCAATCCTATATATGCAAAGTGAAGCGAGCAATCTCCTATAGGAACACGATTGCCAAACGATTGGGGCCATCAATCGAGTGGCGTGGACAGACGCTGGTCCCCGGAGAGACAATATTAGTTCTGGATTTGACTGGAGCAGTTCGATGGTTGAGTTTGATGCAACTTGTAAGCAAACACTGGCACCCATCCAGATTTCACCCCGACCTCCAATGAGACCTTATCCAAGGTCGTATACTTCCTCCTGACTCGTAAATGCTGTACTTTGTTGGCATTCATTAATCCAGTAAAGAACGATCGTAGCCATCAGAATCGGACCCTGACTTTCTGTGCCATCATCGCCAGGAGAGTAAGATTACCTGAACTAAAGTCGTCGAGGATGTCGAGCTCGACGGTCTTCGCAGGTGTGGTGAGAAACCAAAGTTGCATTCCCCTGAGTGCACGCGTCGGAAGCAATTCCTGAGCAATAGCTTGTAACTTACTACTACGTGTACTCACAAGACGTATCCACAATGGCACCTCCCAAGCAGACAGATCCAAATTACATGGACGTAGACTCAGGTTCCGAAATCTCATTGCTCGGGGACGACGAAGTTCGCGCCAGAGGTAAAGGCAAAACCAAAGCCACAGACAAGCGCAAGAAAGACAAGGGAAAAGGCAAAGCCAAGGATGCACGTCCATTTTTTTCACCCTTTCTCGCCCTCCCATTGACAATCCGTTCTCTACCAGCAAGCGTATACGTGGGAGGCGTCCTATACTCGTTCTTGGGATACCGTACAGGAAGATGAGAGTGGCAGTTTGCAAGGCGCGGTGGAGGACTGGATGGCGAGGGGTAGGCGGAGGAGGTACGCATGTTCACTGAGTCATTCGTCTCTGCGCGTTTCTCACCGCGTTTGCTAGACTGCTCGCACCGGCTGCTGCCATACGAAGAACCATCATCAGACACCTCATACTCTTGCTCGATCTCTCGGCGGCAATGATGGACCGTGACATGCGACCTACCCGGTTCGACCTCTCGCTGCAATACGCGCGCGAGTTTGTCGTGGAGTGGTTCGATCAGAATCCTCTCGGTCAGATCGGCGTCGTTGGTATGCGTGGAGGCATTGGCGAGCGTATCGGAGAAATGTCTGGTAGGGATCATGTGCATATGCATTGGCGGTATTCCAACTCACGCATGTCCCTAGGAAACCCGCAGGATGTTCTCAAAACACTCAGTGATCGTACAAAAATTGAGCCTACTGGAGAGCCGAGCTTGCAGAACTCGATCGAGATGGCACGGAGTAGTATGAGGTAGGCATGGTTCATGCTCTCCTTCCCTTACCGACTCTGAAGGTTGTAGTCACCTCCCCACTCACTCGTCACGCGAGATCCTCATCATCTTTGGATCGCTAACCACCTGCGATCCTGGAAACATCCACGACACGCTCGACGAGTGCGTCAAGAACAAAATTCGGATATCTGTCGTCGCATTGGCGGCTGAGATGAAGATATGTAGAGCCATGTGTGATAAAACAGGCGGTGGGTTGATACCACACGACTCTTATCATACCCTTTTCACCTTTCAAGCGGACAAACAGGCCAATTCGGTGTGGCCATGAACGAAGGGCACTTCAAAGACCTATTGTTCGAACTCGTACCTCCCCCAGCACAACGAGCTGTTGCCCGTGCTGGTGGCGGAACTGCGAATCCTGCCGCGGACCTGATGATGATGGGTTTCCCCACACGCCTTCCCGATTCGTCGCCCCAAAGTTTGTGTGTATGCCACTCCGAGATGAGGAGCGAGGGTTTCCTCTGTCCACGGTGTATGGCAAAAGTGTGCGACGTGCCCACGGATTGCGATATTTGTGGACTGATGATCGTGAGCTCACCGCATCTTGCGCGAAGCTATCACCACCTGTTTCCAGTGAGACCATACGAAGCTGTGTAAGCTATGGACTGATCTCATTGGTGATTCTATCGTTGAACACGGTTTCCAGGATGTCGATGGAGGATGTGGAAGGGCGGGCGGGTGTGTGTCACGCATGTGGGCGAGGGTTTCCAACGACGCCATCCACTGCACCGCCTTCAGAAGGGATCAGTCCCTTGGGTCGGTATCGGTGTCCAGAGTGCAGAAACGATTTCTGTACGGAGTGCGACGTGTTTGCTCACGACGTGGTTCATTGTTGCCCTGGGTGCGGCAAATAGACTGAGGGGCCAATTGTACGTACAGTATAGACTATTAACTCATCATGGTCGTACAAGTGCACTCAGGCTCTATCAACCATCGACAATGCACATTCTTTCCCTCACGCTCGTTTTTTCTTCCCTCTCCCTCCTCGCCAGTGCTGGTAGCCAGACCAAAGGCGGAGTTGTTCCACTCAGAACAACCGTCTTCAGATCGGCTCGTACCAATTCCAGAGCGACTGTGACACCCATACGTACTGCTCCGAGCAGGGCACATGCCAACCGAAAGGTTGTCGAAAGGACCAGTTTCCGTTTGGGTACCTCCAGGGCGACGACCTCCCTGCAAGGTGTCCAACCGGCCAGTTCTGTCCCGACGAAGTCGATGCTTGCCAGCCCCTGCTTGCAGTGGACAGTCCATGCCAACTAAACCGTGACGGTATGCATCGTGTCTCCACGCCGTCGGTCAGCCCTGCGTGGTAGAGAACACGGCGTTCATGGCATACGCGAGCTCTGGCGAGTTCATCAATGTCGCTTCACGGTAACATCCTCGTTCCTCTCGTCTCCGTTTGGGCATTGATCACCAGAGGACAGAGGAAACTGTCGGATTGGAATGTCGCTCGATCTAATCCCATTCCCTAGATGCGCATCGTACGTCCTCGTCGGCCTCAACATCCTTGGAAGTGTGCGCGATCGTTCCCGAGGATCCCATAGGGATGTGCGCCACTTTGGTGGGGTTAGAGGTGATCCACGGACATCAACGTGACGCAGAATGCGGGAAGCGAAGGCAGTACTGGCAAAAACAGGCAAGTTACCCCGTCCCATCTCTTGTCATCAGCGTCACCCATATTATCGTCTCTGACGATGGGAGTGACTGAAGAGGAGAGCTCGGTGATGCAGTCTAGGTGAACGCGGGCGTCGGGCCTTGGGCCCATGGGGTGGTCAACGAGTAGAAGCGCCATTAGACATTCTTTTAATACGAACGGTCGTTATTTTTTCACGTTGGAGATACAACTAACCGATCATCGAGACCTTGAGCGTACGACTAATTATTGTTTAGTAATCGAGCCGGTGTCAACTATGAACAGACTGGCGAAGTCGATGTTGACGTGGAAGTGTGAGCTCGTCGTGGTTGACGTTGTCGAGAATCGAGATGAATCGCGAGAGGAAGAGTGTTGATCGATGATCGCGGGTTCTGAGACATTCTCCTCAATACAGTTATTGACCCGAAACTTGCCCGAAACCCGATACTCGCTTTCATTTCCCAACTGCGGGTCCATCGACCAACAAAAACTCAAAAAGGGACTCGACGACCCGAAATCCTCAAAACCGAGCAAGAGAGAGACACACACACAATGTCGACAGCGCGCAACGACTCAGAGGCGCTCGTTTTGCCCTCTATACCACCCTCACCAACGTTGCTCGAGGAAATGACAGAGTTCACGAGTGGACCGTGGAGCGAGGGGCCGAGAAAGGGTCTGGATGAGTTTGAGTTGAAGGCGTCGAGGTTGTCGTCGCCTGGGTCTATGGGGAGTCATGGGATTGGTCAGGGAAAGGGAAAAGGAAAAGGAGCGTTGGAGGAGGAGGAGGAGGATGAAGAGGGGGAAGGGGACGACGAAGAGACGGTGGATGGTGACCACCACATACGTGCACGCAAAGTATATCCGCCCATGACGGACGAAGCTGCCGAGACACGACGAGTAGAAGAGGTACGTTCTCTCCCTATCAATCAGTTGAACAGTTCCACCCTTCCCTTTCCCTCCCCCATCCGAAACGGCTCCGAACTCCAAACCCAACTTCATAAAAAAACGCCCAACTGACGCCATTCTCCCCTTTCCCCTCCCCACTAGACCCTCAAACGCTGGGAACTCGCCGAACGTCAACGCCGGAAATCAGCCCGCCTATCCGTCCAATACTCCAACACCACCGGTCCCTCCCTCATCTCCAGCGTGACCCGCACCGCCAACCTCGTCCTCACCCGCACACCATCCCAACGTAGCAATGCATTCAAATCACACGATACCGTCGACGTCGCCAGAGAGGGGTACGCCGTACCGCTCGATGATATCGACCCCGCACCCTCCGTGGCCGTCCACTCGCCCAGCGCATCCATCTTTGGTCACCGCGCGTCCACACCTACGCCCACAACTGCACCTGGATCTGAAAACCCATTCGTGCACCCCGACGAGGCTCACACGCCTTCGCCTTCACGATCAACATCGCCATCGCCTTCACCAGCTCACCACCACCCAATATCACCCTTTGCAGATTCGAACACAGGCGAAAGCAGTACACACGCACGTAAACCGTCCGCGTCCTACGTCCCACCTCCACGTCCGCTTGGACTCCCATCACCCGCAACGGACGACATTCCACATACCCGACAACCACATACGACGGCCCTCCGACCGACCGCACGCCCTGTACTCAGTCCACCTCCACGAGAGGACCCAGAAGAACAGAGAGAAATGCGGTGGTGGCATGAGTGGTTATGTGGGTGCGGAGAAGGACCTGATCGGGGAGGCGAACATCAGGTACGTACAGCGTTTACACTAAATGTCCCCGTTGCCGGCGGCGCTCCGCGATCGTCATCATCAATTCCACTCACGACACATACACAGGCTGGTCGTACGAATCCCTTTGAGTAATCTGACGATGGACAAGGCATACACACTCATTCCCTCACTCACCCACACAGACACGGACGTGTCATCCATCCCTTGAGATTAACATCTGGACCGGTGCATATTTATACTACAGGACCATGCAGGCCTGCTCGTCCCCTCGTTCAGTTTTCACTATGCATACCCTGCTTACTGTTTATTCCATTCTATTCGGGCGTATCTCACGGACAATGTAATGTTGGGGAGATTGCGCATTGTAGATTGTAAAGGATTCTAGAAGATGACCAAGAAATGCAGTACAACACTGACATTACATGATACAATTGAAAAGACGTAACGGGGTGAATGTTGTGTGGAAAATGGATATGTGTATCTAGTATTGACACCGTGACACGGGATCAACCAGCGTCAGTCGTGATAGCTCATTACCATGCTCGTGCTCATAAAGTCCAAGTCCAGTGCGGACACACCGTAAATGTTATTGAGTGGAGGGGAATCGCACCAGCTTTGGCTGCGCGGGTGGACCATCCCCTTCGGCATCATCGAGATTCGCTACGACAACCTAGGGAAAGCCACAAAGGAGGTTCTTCAGCGCATTATAAGACAAAACGAGGAAACCGGGAAACAGACTTTTGTAGACTTGGCTACCTGACCGTCAATGCTTTCAGAGCTGCTGTGATCAACAATCGTCACCGCTTCCTCTTCCACCTCAGTGTCCGGAACGACCTCGACGTCAGCTGCAGATAGCGTCCCGTCACCGTTGTGGTCCGGTGCAGAATTAGTAACAGAGTCTTTTCCGTTGGCTTCGTTGCCCCGTTCAAGATCAACGGCGGCAGAACCGTTGGCTGGAGCCGCGTTCTCCGGACGACGAGCAGATAACAGCCAGTCCGGAATAGTTGCGCCGGCTCGGTTGTGAGTCCATGTCCAAGTGAGCGAGGCGGTGCGAGAATGTACGCCTCTTCCCAGGTTAAAGAATGGAATGGAGAGACCATCTGTCATTTGTAGATAAGCCGTGATTATCGCAAGGATGATACCGAAAATACGCACGGACAATGATGGAGCCAAGGACGATGAACGACACAATTGGTTGGATGGTTGCGGCAAGTAACTGTCCTTGACCCTCGGGTGGATTGGCGGGCGCAGGGAGGCGTGTAAGAGCCAGTGCAGCGACGAAAACCGCACTAACACCCATCTACACATGTGATGATATGAGACAACTATAGCGGTCTGAAACAGGATAGGCACACACCGGGCCTGTGAATAATATGTCAGTATCAAATACTTGAAGAACCGTGTGGATCACGTACCAAAATGTCCAAAAAACAGGGCCTCCCTCCAAGACGTAATTTCGGGCACCCACCTGTAGAGCAGGAGTAAAGAGGGAATGCGTCGAAGGAAAAGAATGGCGATCATTAATACAACCAACCGCCATGGAGTAATCCCCAACTCTGGCGAGTTAAACAAGTCAAAAGGTATCCATGCACCGATGTAGATGAAGCAGCCACAGTTCAGGACATAATCAACGACAGAGGAGAATGAGTCGTCCGCTGTCTGGACGTTGAAGTGGCCATCCCAAGAGATTGCACAGCCTGGGTGAGGATGAGAGAGGTCAGGATGGATTGATCATCCAACTGCAAGAATTCTGACCTGCTGCAAAGGATGCCAGTAAATCATCGGCACCGATGGTGCTTGTCACACCAATGGTGAGGATAGCAAGGGCCAGATACTGTGCGATATATGACTCGCGGTCGATATACCCCTTGCGATGACTCAGTCGCATTAACTTGGAGAACATTAACCCTGGGAAATCATCAGCCGAGTGCGGATTGAAATTTAAGAGATTTGACCCACCGAGAATAGCCCCAAGCACTGTGCCCAGGATAACCTGATCTGTATTGCGCAACTGTCAGAACGTTGGTTATACAGTAGTAGTGCGAACAGACTCACATAACCACCCAATAAGGAACCATTTACCAATGGCCACGCGGGTCGAAGTTTCGAGAGTCAGGTACAGTGCAATACTGAGAAATGGGTATGCCAGACCGTCGTTCGCAGCAGATTCGGCTGCAAGAATCCGACGAATCTCCACAGGAACGTGCTTTGTAGCAAATCTCCCGCCTGGACAATTTTAGTGAGGACTAATTGATTGAACACGGAAGGGACGAACGAGTGATGGCAGCGCAGGTGACTGGATCAGTTGGCGTAAGGCAAGCAGCGATGCAAAGCGCCGACACCTCATCCAGGCGAGGGAAGAGCGAGTGCACGATCGCTGTGACAAGCAGTTAATGTGAGAGGTATGACGTCAGGGGGAGGCGTACCAGAGACGACGACCCAGCCGAAAGCCATGGTCGGAACGACCACGATGAGGAGACTTTTGGCGTGTTCTTTCATATAAGCGCCGGGCAGCTCCACGCCGACTGCGAATAAACCGGTGGCCAGAACTACCCGCATGACCTCAAGGGTGATTGTGTTCTCTTGAGCACCCCATGAGCGAGGGTCAAATATATTTGACACAAAAGGACCGATGATCACCCCGAAGCCCGTACCGAGTACGACCTCGTTAATATAGAGCTAAACTAGACCTTAAGCGGATAGCAAGATCGAAATGACGACATGGGCGCACGGTTTCCTTGACTAGAAGAGACACCATAGAGAACTGGATGGGACATGGTCAGCATGACAATCATTGATGTGCGTCAGGTGGATGCGCAATGCTGTACTGCCTCAGAGCGTACCGCTTCACCAGCCCATCGCGAGAGATGGAAGGGCGAACGTACCAAAACGACGAAACCGCCGAGACATGTGTATGCCAAACTTGGCGCCGACACCTATATTTTCAGCGAGTTTGTTGTCGATTTTGAGAGAGAGGTGGATAACGGACTTGCAATACATCTATGACCATATGGATCGTGACGAGTTCGAATCAACCGTAGATTGAAAGATAAATCGAGGGTGAATGGGTTGAGCGACGAGGGAAATGTGCGAGTAGGTTGAGGCAGGGTTTGGCGGTCGGACGGACAGACGATCGGACTGTCGAGATGGTTTTTGACACTTGTCTGCCGGTCACGTGCGGGGTACATTGGCCTTGATCACCAAAAAAAGAGATGATAAGAAAATGACGTAAGCTATAAGCGGTGGAGTTCATGTGGGGGCGCGCGAATAATGGCCCACCGGCGCCCAACTGCGATCCCACTGGCAGACCTTCGCGCGGCAATAGAGCTCGAAGCCTTGGCTGCCATTTGGAGTTGACTTTGCACGTCCAGCGACGGTCATCAAGTCGGATCATCGTGGGTTCACTGAGGCTGGTCTTGGGAGTGTCTGATCAATTGCACGCACGATGACCCTTACCGTCACGTGTGCGCGCTAGGTACGTCACCGAGTCTGTTGTCGACCTCCACCATCTTTCATGGGCAGGACAGTATTTAGCGCCGTGTCCGTGTTCCTGGCCTTACTTGCTGCTTTCTATTTCCACCTCAGACCCGCTCTGCACGCAGTTGGCGCGTGGTCTACCATACAAGCCGTCGGAAATAGCAACTGCAAGATCGTACCGGAACTACAGGCGTGCGAGAGCAAGTACTACGCAAACCTCGCTTCTGCATCCGAACTCACCCTCACCCTACAGAGGTCGTACTCCATCAGCCAACAGGCCTCATTTACCTAGCGTGCTCGTCCCCACACAGTCGTACACAATGGATGCCAACTCTCAACCGATTTAATGCGTCTGGAGTCTCTCAAACTGACTACGTGGCGACTTATGACCCACATACCAATGAAATAAAGAAGCTCGAGTTCTCCGGACTCGTGTCCCCTCGCGGAATTTCCTTGCATGGAATGGACGTCGTGCCATCATCGCAAGATCCCTCTCTGCTCTACGTCTATCTCGTCAACCACAGGATTCCTGATTCAGCAGACACGCGGAAAGTCGGCGCAGACTCCGTGATTGAGCTGTTCAAAATACAAATTGGAGCCACCACCCTGGAACACGTCAAGACCTTCCACGATCCGGCTGTCATCCACACTCCCAATGACATCGTGGGTTCTCCAGACGGGAAAAGCTTCCACTTTACCAACGACCACAAACACAAAACTGGCATCGTAAGCTCTCCCCCCTTCCATTCGCATTCAAATCTGACAATTCACACAGGGAAGGCTTGTCAGCTTACTATCATTAGCTTCAGACACGTCTGTTGGATTTTGCCATGTGGATGAGGGGTGTAAGCTTGCTTACACCGGACTGCATGCCAGCAATGGAATTGTGAAAGGAGCGAACCCCGGGAATGATACGTTCTATGTCGCGGATTACGTCCTTGGAGATGTCACGGTTCTGGAACGACAGTCAGACAATACCCTTGCTTTCATCGAGGTCATCAAAACAGGTAGATGCCTTGCATTTTCAATCAAATCACCAGGCCCATGTTGTCTTGTCCGCAGGTCGATCAATCGACAACTTGTCCGTCGATGCCAATGGAGCAGTCTGGGGGGCAGGTAGGCTGTCCACGCCATCCTGTATCACGCACAGAATCTCATCAAGTTGTCTGTAAAGGCTTGGCTGATGCAATTGGCCTGGTCACGCGACAGATCAACGACCCCACTGCCTTGGTCGCGTCCTCTGCATTGAGGATTACGGCCAACGGTGGCGTGAGTTCTTTCTATGGAGAAAAATACGTTGTCGACAAGGTAGGTTTGTTCAAGAACAACACGAGTGGGCGACTGATCGTCCCGAAAGGTATTCGAAGACGCTGGCGAACTGGCATCAGGGAGCACCACCGCTGCCTATGACGCAGAACGAGGGCGGTTATTCATGCATGGTACGTTACGTGCCGTTATTATTGTGTTATCCCTTGGAAATGATGTCCGCTTGCTCGGTAGGTCTCTTGTCGCCCCATCTGACAGTATGCAACGTGTAAAGTGGAGTTGAACTATTGCTGGAACCCTCTTGAAAATCTGCATCTTGCCTCCACATCCCAGCCCCGCAAAAGTTCTACATTTGGATGCTCTGTGTTTGTGTGCTATAACTTTTACTTACAAAACAGATCTCGCTTGACCTCTCTACGTTTATCCGGTGAGCATCAAAGGGCATGTTTCAGAAATTTGGCAAGTTTTCCGCACATTTACGTGCACTAGTATTTCTCTTTGCTTTCTTCTCGGCACAACGATGTCTTTCAAACGCGTGGAAACAGCCTCGACACTACCTAGGCTCCACACTAGGAGCGGATGCATTGATCTGTGGAAGATCTGAACGTTCCTGCGTGCATACGAAATGTCTCAGTAGGCCTCGATGTTCCTGTGGCAAGAGCCCGTGATCTTTAGTGCACAACCACCGCACGGGCCGGGGGGGCAGTACCCGGTAGTATGTGCCTTTTGGGATGTAATAGTGTGAGCAGCGAGTGCACGCCCGATGGAAATCTGGTCCCGACCGAACATCGACCGAACAGGCTGCCGAGGAGTGAATCACGAGGACCGCACCGAGCACGCTGAGGAGATAAGAGCTGAAACGTATAAAAGCGACCGACTCCGAGTTTCCTTATCAATTCCCCCCACTCTCCCCCATTTCCTCTGCGTGATAACCATGGGTTCAGCCAGCTCGAAAGCCGTTTCCCAGTCCATCAGAGCTGACCGTACCAGCAAATCCATCGACGAAAAGGTACTCGCCGCCAGGACGGACGGACCGGCAGTACCCAAGTCCGGGAATGGTTCCATTCAGATTTCAAACCTCGAGGCATGGGAGTCCTCCGCAGCTGCTGACCCAAAGATCCAACTCGCCCGCACGATCTTGGCTCATGAGAATATCAAGACTACCTTGACCTCGCGTGAAGCTCAAATCGCCATTCCTCATGTGTTCAACACCGAGGTCGAGTTCAAGACGGGTCCCGTCACGAACCAGAAATCGAGCGGTCGCTGTTGGTTGTTCGCAACGACCAACGTGATCAGGTATGAGATTATGAAGAAGCTCAAGCTCACGGACTTCCAGTGCTCTCAAGTGAGTGGATACCGCGGTTCCCATTTCGTCGCGTTTCTGACAGGTTCTTCGTTTAAATATAGTCATACCTATTCTTCTGGGACAAGCTTAACAAGTCGAACTACTACCTCGAGCTGTCTATCCAGAATGCTGACCTCCCAGTGGACGACCGGCTCGTCAACTTCCTTGCCCAGGACCTTATCAGTGACGGTGGCCAATGGGACATGGTCGTGAACATCCTCGAGGTCCGTGCTACTCTCTTTTTTGGAGTATTTATCTTGCTTACTCGCCATCCCAGACCTACGGTCTCGTACCCCATGCTGTATACCCCGAATCATTCCACTCGAGCGCTTCAAGCCCCATCAATACCCTCTTGAAGACCAAACTGCGCGAGCACGCCCTCATCCTCCGTTCCCTCTCCACTTCGCTTCGTGCCGATGCGTCTTTCTCATCCGAACAAGTACAAGCTACCCTTCGTGCGAAGAAGGAGGAACTCATGCAGGAAGTGTATACCGTGATGACCGCCACCCTCGGTGTCCCACCGAAACCCGACGCTCCGTTCACCTGGGAATACTACAACGAAGAGGGTAAATACTCCAAGTGGGAGGGTACGCCTTTGGAATTCTACAAGGCGTTCACGACCAAGTATCCCGTTAGTCGGTTTCGTCATGCCTTGTCGATGTGGTGTTGACGTATAAATCTAGCCATCGGATTGCTTCTCGCTTATCAATGACCCCAGAAACGAGTACAACAAGCTGTACACGGTCGACAAACTCGGAAACATCTGGGGTGGTCGTCCCGTTCTTTGTGAGTATCTCGTTCGTTCGTATATGCGCTGCTGTGTTAAGTGTCTTTCGAGACGTCAACACGACGAGCGACGAGCTCAAGGCTGCTGTAGTCCGGATGATCAAAGCTGGCCAACCCGTCTTCTTCGGGTGTGACGTCGGTCAATTCTCGTCCTCGATCAAAGACGTCGGTATCATGGACACTGCCTACCACCAGTTCGAGGTCAGTCACACGTCCTCGTATCTGCCGATACTCAATACTGATCCATTCGTGGGGCGTGTTTAGCAAGCGTTCAACATCTCGCTGGGTATGACCAAGGCTCAACGCCTGCAAACGAACGAATCATCCATGACCCACGCGATGGTGATCTCCGCTGTCCACATTGACGATAAGACCGGTCGCCCGGTGCGTTTCAAGGTCGAGAACTCGTGGGGTGATGAGAGTTGCTACAAGGGGTACATGGTCATGAGCGACAAGTGGTTCGATGAGTGCGTCTCCAACGTCCTTTACGCTCCCAATCTTTTGCTGACGGTGTTGGATGTATAGGTTCGTGTATCAAGTCGTGGTGCACAAGTCATTGGCACCGAAAGACCTTGGGAAGGTGTTCGAGGCGGGTGACCCTGTCGTTCTTCCTGCTTGGGACCCTATGGTGAGTTGATGGCGATGATGTTGATCGTTTTTGTCTGACAAATTCTTGTTTTTTTTTTCAGGGTGCGTTGGCGTGAGTACGAGTACCTCGTCGGTGTAATCACTATGGGATTTCGGGATCTTTGGTGCGCCGTATGTAATATATATATTTCTGTGTGTATGCTAGTACCGACTTTCTATCTCTTCCGTGTAATGCGATCTTGTATATGTGATGCCTCGCTAACCCCCGTCATGCCTCGAATTCCTGAAACTTGTTGACCTGCCACGGTGCCCACTTCAAGCGCATGTCCACCGCGGTGGCCACTACAATATACAGAACCACCACAGCAATGACGCAGCTCACGCCGAGGTGTGACACACGCGATGTCCGTCAAGCTTCAATGAGGGTCTTGCCGTCTGAGAAGACGCTAGATCACGGATCTGTCGGGTCTCGAGGCCCATCAGACTTTCTGATACACGGAAGAGAGAACTATGTGACCATGGCTCTGCCAGAAAGAAAGAGCTTGGCATCCAACACATCACAGAACCCTTCGGAGGCAATGAAGAAACCATCACATCCGACTCCTTCAAATTCGTCGTCCGCACGGTCCTTCCACTCTAAGATGATGTCAGCAGCACCACCCATCCTCATAACTCGAGCGACAGCCAGCTGAAGGTGACAAAGAATTGGGATGGGTCTGTCAATTTTCTCGGGTCCTGTTCCGAGCTGAATTTCATCGCCGTCCTTCAAAGTGATGAACGAAACGACGCGAATATTTAAATCGGCGGGAATCATTCGAATGAAGTATTCGACCTAATCAATGGATCAGTAATGATGATGAGGTA
Organism: Chalciporus piperatus; assembly: GCA_038093975.1. Taxonomy (NCBI): domain Eukaryota; kingdom Fungi; phylum Basidiomycota; class Agaricomycetes; order Boletales; family Boletaceae; genus Chalciporus; species Chalciporus piperatus. Next base: position 54,303 of record JBBPTG010000104.1, read on the forward strand.
TCAATGAAATCACACCTCTTGACCATCTACCTTTGCCTCGATTCCCCACCGCATGGCACCATATGCGGCATGGGCATTCAATATTCTGCTCCAAGTTCATGACATTGCCGGGCTTATTCAGATGGCCCGTGATTTCTTGTGTGGTGGTGGTGGCGGCAAACATAGTTATACACTTCAGAGTGTCTGACTAAATGAAAGTTATGAGAAAACAAGTGGTGATTGCAATAATTTGATGCAAACCTTTCCGTGTACAGAATTTGGAATGATGTGCGCGAGAGCAGAAGGATAACCCAAAGTATTGAAACGTGCAAATCGCTTGCCAGTCAACAGACAGACATCCCCATCACGTCTAAATGACTGCTCGGTATGGCAATCTAAGAGGATGGTACGGCTCTGAGATGAATATATGCGCACCAGTTCCTTCAAGGCCGTTTGTTTTCGTTTTCCAAAATACCCTTTTTCGTTGACTTCCTGAAGGAGCTTGTTCGTCTCCTCGATCCATGACTGCCGCAGTGATGATCATCAAACATCTAAAAGCAATTGGGCAGTTTCACTCACATGTGATACCAAGATGAGTAAAGAACTCCGCTGCCATGTCGAACGCAGGCTTGAAGTCGACGTTTTCGGGATCTAATCCCCGAAATAATACCTCGAAACATCTTTGTGCTGACACGAAATCCTCCCCCTTGAGACTTTCGACTGTGACAAACGAAGGTGAGCCTGTACGATTGAGTGATTAAAGCTTTCGACTGACTATTTTCCTTCAGTTTTTCATCACAGGTCCCGAGTTGTTTCCAGAAATGCTCCAGTACCTCACCACCGAATTTTTGTGGTTCCACAATTAGAAAGTACAACGGTTTAGGAGTGGCGTCCGAGGTTTGCCACCTTGTTGTCCTGATGCTTTGATCCATTTCGTATCGTCACGCCAGTTCCATTGCTCGTTCTGTTCGAGGATTGCCAGAGCGTGCCATTCCATCGTTACTGTAGACCGTCGGTATGCATGGAAGCCTGGCGTAAGGCTTACCCGTCACGCATACGATACACTATCGTTGTCACATGCGTGGTCCAGTTCTCTCCTCCGCCTCACTTCAGTGTTTCTCGCCGATTGGCCACGGCGGGTTTCCACCTGGACAACTGGTGGCCTTTCAAGCTTTCTTTGAGCCCCACGGATGGGACTAGAAAACGAGACATGCGTCATTCACAGCTTTTTCGAGGTATAGGTATCTAGCTGAGATAGCTCACTACGCTTGGCACCAGATAGTCCTCATAGAAAAGAGTCAATGTTGGTGACGAGCGGCGGCCTGTATACCCCATTCCCACGAAAGATCGTATTGGATAGCGCGCTAGATTCAAGTTTTCACATCAGATCGGCCAGTTTTTCTTCATCGCATCGTGCTCGCGTCCTCGAGTACGGATTGCATGGGTACACCGACATTGTCTCGAATTTAATCTAACGGCCAGCATGCCTGCCCACGAGTTTATTGTCGTCTCGAGTTACATAACATTGTTTGCGATCTACCCAGCTTCTTTATGAAGTACATACTGATTTACACACGTAACAGAGGAGGACGAAATGTGCTCTTTCATATCCGTCTATCGGTCCCATGCATGCGCTTCTCTCAGCGGGTCAGACACACTTATCGGTCTCGCAACTCGCACGGCATATCTCGATCTTCCTGCAAGTCCAAACTTGGTACTGTTCTAGCTGTACAGCTGTCCATCGATCATGATCAGTCTCGGGGGTGAAACTACTTACGAGCCCGCTACCCTCGCTTCTGAAATCTGAGACTCCGAGTCCAAAGGCTCCGGGACATATCTCGACCTTACTGTTCTAGCTGTCCATCGATCATGATCAGTCTCGGGGTGAAACTACTTACGAGCCCGCTACCCTCGCTTCTGAGATCCGAGACCCCCAAGTCCAAAGGCTCAGGCTACGCCGGGAGGGACAAAGCCCCGGTCTCGAAATCTCGATGACACAAGTCGGCCGAACGGCCCATCTCAACACGAGTACTTCTCCAGTCTGCCCATTGCCCAAGAGTTCCGAATCGTATCGCCAACAAGTTCAGATATTTATCAGCATCCCAAAAGTGAGACACGCAGGTGCACGACGCGACGAGCTTCTGCCCATGTTGATGCCATCCGAGTCCATGGCCGTGGATCCATGACATGACATGCGCGCGGCGACCAGAATTGGATTCGGATTTGAAAACGCCGCACGTTACTGGTACGACTCGCCGGCGCAAGGTTGATCATCGTGTATGCATCAGTCACAAGTGCAGCGACAGATACCCTAAAACCTGATTCTTGATTCGTGATCAGCGGATCGAGAGAGAGAGAGAGAGAGAGAGGAGTAAATAGGTTGCGCGTCGAATTCCGATTTGTGAATTTGAACATTGCGGCGCACTTGCTGCTTTTGTGCATCGCTGATCTTGAGACGGGGGAGGCGCGAGCGAACGATCAGCAGAACGGAAAAGGGGGCATGAGATATGCTCATTTTTTTTTTATTTTTTTTTTTTGATACAACAGATGGATAGATGAGGTCTGGCGGCTTTCTATGTTAGGTACACGCTCCTTTCGCAAAGGTAAACGCAGGAATGTTGATGGGATGACGGGGCACCCCATGTGTTGATGGAAACGAGGCAAGGTATTTCCGACACGGTCGTGGACTACTTAGTCTTAAAAGTGACAGACCTGAGGGTGACATGCTGTGCCTCTCCCAAGTTCTGGCGCATCATTTGTTCCGTAAACCACACGATTGGCGCGGTTCCTGTTTGCATGCGGGGAAAGGCGCAAGGGCACGACTCCAAAAACGTGAAAACGACTCCATCGATGAGCGAGCAAAGCCCTGTATAGATTGTTCAGTACGTGAACGTGGACGAAGCAGAGACAAATGTAGTATAGCTCAAGTTGCTTGGGGTCGAGAAGGTTTGGCCATTGGCCAGGGGAGATCGCGATTTCCCCAGAATTAATATTAAGAGACGTGTCATGACGAACCTTGCCAGAAGCGCCACTTGCATGAGAAGACGTGAGGGTAAACCAGACCCCAGACGTATTTCTATGTAGTTCTTTGATCAAGTGGGTATCCGTGGATACAGGGGTACAGCTACAAAAATATCCTTGGAAGGCGCTGGATCTGAGGGTAAAATCGTAGATGATGAAGAGTGGCGGCGAGGTTTGAAGATAAGCACGACTATCAAGCCAAAGATGATGAGTAGGAGGAGGAAAATGATCTTTCTGCGACCGGTGTTTTTCTGATACCTTTCAAAGAGGTCATCACTCTTCAAACGACAGAGAAATGATTGGACGTACCGTGTAGCGACCTTCAATTCTTCCACCGCTTCGGAGACTTGCACCGAAGTTTGCTCGATATTGTACTCGATGCTATCTAGGAGAGTCCCCTGATCGATCACAAGAATAGACAAGTCCTTGAAAAGCTCAGCCAAGGAAGCTATGGAGTTGGCGATCTCCGTCAGCTCGCGGTCACGAAGCCGCATTTCATCGGTCTGATCAGTTTCCTGTATCTGCGCTTGCTGGAACACGGGAAGATTCAACACATGTCAGACGGCGGTAATACTGTATATGCTTACTGCTGCCTGCACATCCTCGTCTACCGCTGTCAGGCCCTCAGAACCTTTAGATGGAATCGAGCCCGAAGCGATAAGAAGGTCTTGGTTTTTGATTGCATGTCCTTGAAGGCCTGAAGGGGATATGAACGATGACGTCATGGCCAGAGAATGAGTCGAGAACACTCACGTTCCATGTATACACGCTGCTTCTTTCGAAAGCTCGAGCTGAGTTCTTGAACCCTGACGGCAAGACCTCTTTGTACATTTTTAGCTGCAAGTACCTCATGTTGGTTCCTATTGGACGGTGGAAATGTATGATCCTGGTCTGAGCCAATGCGCTGTATCAGAGTATGGCAACGCCGAAGATCCTGGGGTGAAAAAGGTGAAAAAGAGGCACGTGTAAGAGTGGGAATTGTGCAAATCAAGGGGGGCAAAATGATGTACTCGTGTTAGATCGGTAGTCGCTGCCTCGATCTCCTTCTCTTCAGCTGTCCGGTCCGCGAATCCGGGGAGGACATGTTTTGCATGAAGCTTTTCAAGAGCAGGAACTTTGTCATGATGGTTAGTATGTGGAATGACGATGTGGTGGGAAAGACGCACTTTTAGCCTGGGCGTTAGCTAGTATTTCTTCTACTTGGTCGGAGAGATCCACCCTAGAACGGCGTGACGTATGAGTCACGAATGCATGCATGCAGGATGGCCACGAGTATACCATTTCGGTGGCAAGTCAGCATCTATTGCGACGTGTCTAGTACCGGGGTCTATGAGGTGTTCATTTTCGTCGCCGCCTTGATATGGTTCGTCGTAGGACTGAGCGTGTCTCGAGAAACGGGTTGACCTTGTTCTTGAGTCTCTATAAGATATAAACAAGAGGGTCCTCGAGCGCGTCGTCGGCTGTGAGGACGACGCTGCGGTCGACATTCGGCGAGTTGGACTACGGGACAGCACTGTCGGATGTATGTCATTATTTGTCATCAGCTATGGGTCACAAACAGACATCAACAATGGCCGGGTGGTAATACTAGACGGCAAAAGGTTCTCTCGTGCTCGTGGGATGGTAAGTGGTCTAGGATCTGTGTCACGGTATGTGTGTTCCTCCGTGACAGCTGGATGATACTTTGTCGATGAGATCGATATCTGTGAGATTCAGATCGGAGCGGATGTTTGTTGCGTGGGATATTCGGCGGGGCAGTGGTTCCTGTGACCCCGCACGATTAAAAAAGGTGTGACTTGCCATCAAGGCCATCAGCTTCACTTTATCGTCTGCAGATCGTCCCTCAAATCTTCTCAAACTCAATACGCACGTTGTCACTCCGTCCTTGTTCGATTCTTATCGTATCGTGTCCGATCGCTCATTCATGGTCTTGTGACTACGCCGGTCCATTAACTGCGTCTGCCCACATCCTCATTCCTTAACCCTACCCACTTTCCCCACTTTCCCTATCCGGACCTACCGCTCACCTATAAAGCTGTCACCACCAGTTCATCTCCACATTCGCTCCCATTCCACACAACTGGCTTCCCCTTCTTCATAGCACGTCGTTGGTATGCTGTGCTAGCCTGTGCTTCACCTATAAAACTGATGTTCATCCCGTTATTCTTAAGCACTTCTTCCGCCGCCGCATCTCAATTTTGACATTCACCATGTGTAATCTCGAAACGTGGGTATCTCTCATTCGCTGCAACCTACTTTAGACTCACTTTCCCCCCAGTGAAGGAACCAAGTACGGTTGCGGGGTAAGAGTCTCACGCTGCTAGCTACTTTCGGAGAACGTCCTCACCATCCACGCCACATCTAGCATTACCAAGTGGTACGTGCTGACCCACGTTTACTCGTCAAGCACCCTTCTCAACTGCCTTATAGACACGTAAAGTGAGAAAAATCGATTGTGCAAGCCCGTATTGTGTCCATTCTGTTCGTCATCCCCGAAACTGTTCGGACTGTCACTGCGAAAGGGTATGTCATGCCAGAACCGCGTGTCTAGCTCGAGCTGATCATACATCGCAGTACCTTGGCCCCGATTTGAAAGAAACGATCACGTATACGACTCCCGAATATTGCGCCTCGTGTCAATACTGGTTCAAAGGTGGTGCTCAACACCGTCGATGATTCACCCATATCCTTGCCATAATTTGCATCTAATCTCACCACGATAAATTAGACGGTATTAATGTTGTTACTCTCACCCATTACTTTCTGCATATCTTTCGTTGTTTCATGTTGTACGTCTATTTCACTGTTGCACCACCTGCTGTCTAGTTATCCATCTTGCACGTTCGTAAAAACATGCAAATATCACGATGACGTCGTCACCATTTTACCGCCAACCCAATTACCTCACTCTCGACGGCCCGGTATGATGTCCGGAAATACTCCCGTCGGCGCCGCTCCGCTTCCGAATCCATATCTGCCTCCCAACCATCCACATTGATGTCCTGCGGTCGACACATATCCGCCTGCACTCGAAGTGCAGCACGATCAGCGATGTCAAAACCACCACCAATTTCATCCAAGGTCATCTTCGGCGACGGTGGTGGTGTTGGCAAATCGTGCCAATATGCCTTCTCCACTTCCTTCGTCCATTCCCGGTTTCCCCACTTCGGTCCCTGAGACGGAGCTACGTCCCCTGACTCATCTCCCGCCAGAGACATCGAAACTCCATTCTCCTCCCAATTCCTTACGTACCCTTCCTCGTCCCCTGTCCGTTCCGATACTTCCGATCCCTTACCGACGGGCCGGAGTTGTCCACCTCCATTCACGCACCCTCCTGGGCACGCCATCACCTCGACATAGTCATACCCCTTCTCCTCTCCCCCATCCATTCCATTCTTCTTCGCTCTGGCTCTCAGCCCGACCATCCGTCCCGCGGCACCCTTCCCCACTTGTAAACCAGCTTCCTTACCCACTTTCCTCACGACGTTCTGTAGATTTCGGAATCCGTAACACTTGGCGCCTTTGAATACGATCTCGCCGTTACTCTGTTTGCGGAGGGTGTACTCTTCGTAGTCGGACGTACGTATGGCTTTCACATTGAGATCGAGGGGTTCTGAGCTGGTGCGTCTGACGGCGGCGATAAGCGAGTGGAGGTAGGAGCCTGAACTTGTTCCTGGATGGAGGATCAATTCAGGGAACGTCGTGTCATCGAGAAGTTGTGGATCGTCTTCTCCGGGTACCGGGACCGAAAGATCCCATCCCTTCTCGCGCATGAGTAACTCGAGTTCTCCGGTAGTGATGACACAGTCAACATCTCTCGTCGAATAGACATCACTGTAAAAATCCTGTCTCGAGGCTTCGAGTTTCTTGTCATAGCAAGGCATGACTGTCACATGGTATATCTGATCAGGTCTACACGGACGAGGAGGCATGTCAGCAAAAGAATGACCAGAGACATCAAGGCACAACTCACTGTTTGCCCCAAATCCCACCTAGCCAAGACTTGACCAACGTGCCCATGACCTGTTGCGGACTCTTCGTTCCAGATATGAAGGGCAACATCTCCGAATGTGCTTTCTCGGCATAGCATATCCATCCCGGACATGCACTCGCCAACATCGGAAGCTTACCATCCCCTCGCTTCCTCTCCCAATACTCCCGCGTATGCTCGAGAAGCGAGACATGTCGTGCAAACGTCGTATCGTAGACATGCTCGAAACCCAGGACGGTCGTGCAAAACGCTTGTACGCGTCTCAGCACCTGTCTCAATCCGACAGGTGCACTCGAGGTAGATGACAACGTCGCAGAGAGCGATGCCAAACTTTGAGGCGCGACCGACAACACCGGAATAATGTGCCCGACCGAACTCGAGGGTGGGTTTGCCTCCAAAAAGTTGAGTACCTCCGTATGGGATTGCAATGTGATCAAAACCGATTCGGCCGACGTGATGCAACCACTTTCGGATCATGTCAGTGGTCGGTTTTATGACGCACGGGACCAAAGATGGGGGGTTGAGCCATGTGGGATCATGAACGACTCACCTACATGCGAGGCAATCGTTGAGACTAATCTGCGCTTGTTGTAATTTACGCTCGGACGGTTTGGGTACGGTGGTGTCCTGGACGGAGCTGCGGGACGAGACTTCGTAGTAAGTTCCGGTCGAGTCGATTCGGATTTCCGTCTAAGGAGCGGTAGTTGTGTGAATGCGAATTGGGTGGGTAGAGAGTAGTACGTACGGATGAAGATCCGGGCTCGTTCACGATCTCTGGGGCATTGAGTTGCTCGACTGGCTTGATGCATATTTGTGATGGGGTGATGAAGTCATTGAGATCGGTCAATGTCTGTGATCCGAGTGTAAGTTGCAGATCACCAGTCAGGCTGGAGACTTACTAGAGCACCAGAGAATGCCATGAACGTCGATGCAAGGAAATGAAAGAGAGGGAAGGAAATGCCAAATGGCTCAAATGGTTGTGGCGACTCATTCGCATCTATGCGAGCTATCAGGTGCAGCTGACAAATCAGCCAATACACGGTCCGGCCTCCCGCATCTTCCTGATTGCTCAGCAGCAATATCAGGCAAGTTTGGTAGAGAACTTGGACCCATGATGAAAATTGAATATAATAATAAATCCTCTAGTCAGTCCCCAGCTGTCTTCACACAAGTAGGTAAATAACGAGCGGTGTCAAAACCGTTGATGTGGATAGCCCCTTCCACGAGGCAAGGCGAGACGAAGCACTGACTAAAGCGCCGGTGAGGTTTGAGGGAAAGGAGCTACCAAAAAGTTAGAAGTTTCGGTGGTACGTATGGACGGTTCGGGGGGTCGCCCAGCTGCTGTCTGAACCTACGAAAGTGATCACAGTCAGTCTCGTACAAAGCTTATGAGAGAAGGATTGACCTCCAAAGAATGTCCTGACGAGTGCGTTAATTAATAATCTGGCTCGTAGATTGGTTCACCGAGTGATGGGAACTCACGAGAAGAAGATACCACCAATGTCAACGTTTGTCGCACTCCTAAGCTGCAGATTCGACTGAGTTAGGGCTAGCACGTCGTTGAAGCTGCCCGAGACAGTTATTTAATTTGCGTGAAAAACACAGAACATCTAGGAGACTTACTACAGATCAATGTTTCCATTTGCAACGTCAGGAGGATCGTTCATCTGAACGAGGAGAGTTACCTGACTCTACCTTCTTTTGGTCAAACTTACCACTAATTCTGCAAAGGGATCACTGTCCGGTAATGAAGCCGAAGGACCCCCGACTGATACTGACACCATAATCCGAATTGCAATATATGTTGTTCTCGGAGCACAGGTTGTTTGGTGTGAGCATGTAAACTGAGGAGGGTTCTGGTCGATCATCGTACTCAGCTGGGAACTTACCTACCTTCGCCTTCTCCATTCTTTCTCCACATCAGACGTGCGCTAAAACAATCATTACCCGAGGGCTGAACCCCCCCCCCCCTGAACAACCGTCAGCATGCTGTTGAAGGCAGAACCATTGGTAGCGCTCCTCCAGTACCTTGTGAGTAGCTGCCCGCGGGGTACGTGATTTCTAACACAGGTCCAGGGCAAGAAGCGTTCCCGCTAGATCCGGGAACCGGATGGTTGGGAAATGAATCACTGACGAATGTGATATCGTCCTCGTCGTTCGAAATGGGGCCTCCGCTCAAGGACCAGTGAGATGCAATGAATGACTGCGCGACAACTGACGCGAGTGTGCTGGTTGGAAAGGGCACGGTAGTGCTAGTGGTCAGGGAGTAGAGTGCAGCGGGGATGTTAGTCCGGTTGCCACTGCTTGTAAAGCCAACGCTACGAGAGAAGATGCGACGCGCTTCCCCAGTCTCATGTCAGTGGGTATTGGTAAAGAACCTACCCCAGAACTACAGTCGATGTGACTGTCGGAGAGCTTGAAATGAACCGAATTTTCTTGCCTTGCCCGAGTGTTTTTCGACAATAAAATGCAAAACACGGAAACCAAACTCATTGATATCGAGGACATGGAAGACGACTCAAGGTCGGAATTCGTTGACGCGGGTGGTCACGTGCCAATTGATATCGCCACGTGGCAAGGACCCACATACGACTCGCTATTACGAGGAGTAGAAATCCATGGGAGGGTGCTGACCATGTTTTCGCAGAGCACAAAATCAAGAGACAGGAAGGATGGTGAAGCCAGCCGACCATTGCTTGGCGGGTCACGAGAGGATCTCACAGGTGGAGACTCGGAAGACCACACTCAACTCTTGTTCACAGTCCCGGACAATGACGGCTCGGAGACTGGTAGCCCTCGTTCCCTCTCGCGTCGCGGAGAACACACTGTCAGATTCCAGGAGGAGGTTCAGGTCATAGGTCCGCCCTTGAGGTCTACCATGCAGAGTCGGGAGGCGGGTACGTGTTCACCAGACTTGGCTCAAATAGTTTCAAAACCTTTTGCACAGAATATGAACTTGATTCGGATGATTTTGATGACACTACTTTGGCCGACATTGACCGTCAGCAGAGACGGTTACGATCCTCCAACTCGGGACGATGGGGGAGGCGTCCTATTCCCTTGATCGCGGGTTTCATGGAATACGCAGAGTCGCGGAGGACTCCTGATACGACCATCCCGGTGCTTGACCCCGAGAATCAAACACCTCTGTCAAATTTCGATCTCGACGAAGTAGCCGCCAAACAGCATGCTGGTGGTGGAATGCTGGATTCCGTCGCGAACATGGCCAATTCAATACTCGGAGCCGGTAAGCTTTGTTCCGTGCTTGTTATTGTGTACTTACAGACTGGACAGGGATCATTGGTGGGTACATTTACGATCAGAGTGGTTCGGCATTTCGCTCAAGGAGATACAGGGTTACCGTATGCCGTCAGTCAAGCTGGTTTCTTCATGGGAATAGTTTTGCTGGTTGTGTTGTGCGGCGTCACAAATTGGACGATTCGTCTTGTCGTGATAAACGCCAAACTCAGCGGCAGAAATTCCTACATCGAAATCATGAACAGCTGTTTTGGTCCAAGCGGTCGAGCTGCCGTATCGCTGTTCCAGTTCGCATTCGCTTTTGGCGGTATGTCTTGTTCCCTCCGGTCGATCTCGTCATTTAATCAGTGTGGTTCAGGCATGTGTGCATTTGGCATCATCATCGGTCAGTTCGGTTCTAGTCTTCATCTGGCTGATGTCCAATGATTCTTCACAGGGGATACAATACCCCACGTCATACGTTCGCTATTCCCGACGCTCTATCAGATACCAGTCCTATCCTTATTCACCAACCGCCAATTCATCATAGCTCTCTGCACTATCTGTGTATCATACCCGCTCTCCCTCCATCGTGATATTCACAAGCTTTCGCGAGCATCCGGCCTGGCGCTTTTAGGGATGCTCATCATCGTCGCTTCCGTCCTCATAGACGGCCCGAATGTAGATCCAGAACTAAAAGGCGACCCTTCAAAACGCCTCACTTTTATCGGACCTGGCGTATTCCAGGCTATCGGTGTCATGAGCTTCGCGTTCGTTTGCCATCACAATTCACTGCTCATATACGGTAGCCTGCGTACGCCGACGCTCGATCGTTTCACGCGCGTTACCCATATATCGACTGCCATCTCTCTCGTTGCTTGTTGCATCCTCGCCATCTCCGCTTTCTGGGTGTTTACGGATAAAACTCGAGGGAACATCTTGAACAACTTTGCACCAGTAAGTCATGGCGTGTCGAGGTGTTGAGCTAGTAGACTCACGCGAGTAAACAGAACGACACGTTGATAAACGTCGCCCGATTCTGCTTTGGGTTGAACATGTTTACCACACTCCCTCTAGAGCTATTTGTGTGCAGAGAGGTCAGAATCGCTTGACTCTTTGACTACTTTTGCTTCGCCTGCTGACAAGATTGTGCAGGTCATCGAGCAATATTTCTTTCCTCACGAGAGTTTCAACCCACAACGCCATCTGTTCTTTACGAGCACCATCCTCTGCGCGTCGATGCTTCGTACGTGTCCTGCCCCATGATATCACCATAGCCACCAACTCAATACTTCCGTCTGATGCAGTTTCTCTCGTCACTTGTGACTTGGGCGCCACGCTAGAGATTACAGGTGGGGTTTCAGCGACAGCCCTTGCCTTCATCTTCCCCGCTGCTTGCTACCTCAAACTCAGCGATCCTCGCGTGCCCCTAACTTCTCGTACCAAGCTACCCGCCGTAGCTTGCTTAGCGTTTGGAATTGTGGTGATGATCGTCTCGCTTTACCTCGCGTTGGGTAAGGCTTGGACCCGAGAGGGCGAAGCCAGGATCTGCGCGTGATCACACTTGTACATTTATTTATCTGGACCAACTCGGGGACATTTCTCTTCTTCGTTCCTTTCTCTTGGCATATCTATATGGTACATGTTATCGACGTAAATTCACTGCAACGCTCAACCCAGGTACTTTCTCCAGATCTTCGACTTTCGCACCTCTGTCTTTGGACTCGGCAGCCAAAAGAGGGGAGACATTCGGGAAGTCTTCCCAGCGCTTCTCGACGGCATGCAAGGGCTCGGATGTCCCGTCGGTGGGATCGAGCACGAGTAGCCAGATGGCATCAAACCCTCCCGCTGTGTGATGTGAGGCTAACAGTCTGATGAGTGGAAAAGACATACTTACCGCCTGGAACTCCACCGGCAATGACACCTTTCTCGGCGATACATGCATCCAAGAGCTCGGTTTGAGCACCGGGCTCTATATGCACCCCCTCTCCGGCCGCCTTACCCATTTGTTGCATGAGTGCGCGAGTGTCCTATACGAGGATGAACAGGGTGTAAGGCAAGGTTCAGTAGCCTTACATTGCTGGTCTTTCGAACATCCAAGAATGCCTGAACGATGGGTCGCTCCACCTCTGCACTACCGGACCACTGGGTAAGACCAGACTTCGCTGAGCTTAGACGAGTTGGTTCGAATGTGCAACGTTACCTCCGACGCGGGCAGGCAAGACAACTTCTTCACTGTCGCTGCATATGCCTGGGGATCTTCTTCGTGCAATCCGGATAACCTCTGAAGCTGCTTGGCGAGAGCTCTATTGGACGCATCGATAGCCGCCCACAGCTCGTCGGCTGCGAGGTGTTCCCATTAGGATGCATTGTAAAGAATGCTATGAGCTCGTACCTTCTTCAGCTTTCTCCTTCCGCCACTTCAGGACCTTGCCAACCAAAGACGGCGTGCTGCTTCCACCAGACACGTCCGCCAATAGGAGCCTTACGAGAGGGGGGAGTTGGGTTGGATCGACCCGATAGTCCCACTGATCACCAGGATTCAGCACAGGCATCAACTTCGGTGTGCCTGATGCAGCCTGAAAGCTCCAAGCGTCAGTCAGATCACGATCAGTATCACTACAACCCGTCCAAACGCGTACATCACCTCCTTTCATCAACCCTTCCAACAACGCAGGGTTAAACCGCGTATACAACTGACTCCCGAATACGGCTGCAGACACGTCGAATCCGCTCCCTACTTTACCCTGAGCGAAGCAGTGTATGAACTGGGCGGTGTTGTGCGCCAGTTTGCGAGCCTCGCTTTCTGGCTTGGAAAATTCTTCGTGGGTGATGATGCCGAGTCTGAGTAGGAGGGCTGAGACGACGGACGTGATCATCGCCGCTGAGGATCCCATCCCGCTCTTATTGACGTTGTCCAGCTGGACGTCTTGGGGGTAAAAGGGGGTGATACTGGTCAGCGATGCGACGGTAGAGGGTAGATTCATTTCTTGGAGCTGAAGGCACGCATTAGCACACATGGATCGCTTGTCAGGCTTGTCAGATCAACAGACCTTGGCCCGTGGTGAGTAGAAATCGTTGTCACCAACAGTAGCAATATCGAGACCCCGTGTAAAGGCGTCACGGAGGGACCGAATGGACCCCTCAGAGGACAAGCGTTCCGAGGCCAACATGAGGGTATATTTCAATGCATGATACACGAACTTGTTCTTGCTATCGGTCGTGTTACCCCCACCTGATCACGATGTTCACGCGTGGGTTCAGAGAACACTCACCTTTCCGAAATCTCGTTCACACCCACCTTTCCGTCATCACTGATAGTCACGGAATATCTCCATTCAGCCCCGATGAATTGAGGTGATCGGACGAGGATTTTGTTCGCTTGACCTGGCTCTTGACTGTCTTGGATGACGGCGTAGAATCGGGATGAGGCCGAGATCACTAGACCTGTGAATTTCTGGTCCAGCACAAGGTAACCTCCTGCAATCAGAACTTTCCCTGGGGCTGAGACAACAGTGGTGGAAGACATTAGGATTGGGTTCAGAAGGATGAGCGACCTCGAAGCGGGTAGCTGACTAATCAGCAGAGACAGGGGGGATTGACCAAAGATGGATCTACAATCTACTACTGCCGACTGATATTGACCCCATCCCAAGTTGAGTGTATGAACTTGTAGACTACGAAAATCGCGTCCCCCCAACCGTTCAACAACCCATACATAGATTGAGGTGGCAAAGGACGAAGGAGAATCGCGTTAGGTAAGCAAACCAGCCCTTGGACGCGTCGTGGACGCGTCTCGCCCTGCCTTGCCCTGTGCACGCTGCAGACAGACACAATGGCCAATCAATTTCGCTGGAAGTCTAACAAAAGGCGATCAGCTGCACAAAGGGCTCACGTCAAGACTCTCAATTCACGAAAACAAAACGCACCACCCTCCACCACCACGGAACTTCCTCTGGTGTCCAGCCCTCCAGAAAATCACCTACTTGATGATGCACGGGAAGGACAAGAGGAGGCGCCTCGTGACGTGCAGACAGACCGAAAGCGCGAACATCTTGGCTGGAATCCCGCCAAAAGGCGATCAGCTGCGCAAAAGGCTCACATCCAGAATCTCAATCTGCGACAACGAAATTCACTCTCTTCCACCCCTGGACCAGCTCCGTTGCCCAGCTTCCCGAAAGACCACCCGCCCCTTGATTCACTTGAAGGACAAGCGAAGGAGCCCTGCGAAGCGCCCGCGCACGTGGTACTCTCTGTCGTTGGACCCCAAAGTTCACAAGTCGCGTTATTACGGTTTGTCATTAATTCTAGACAGTCTCCCTTCAAACTCACCAGTTTACTTGTAGGCATGAAGTCAACATCCTTCCCTCGGAACCGATCGTAAATACAGCAACGGGCCTAACGACGGTGCAAAATCGCTCACACATCCCAGAAACATCCGCTGACGGTGCTTGTGCGCCCAACCCTCACCCACCTATCCATGCAAGTCCGCTTTCGCTCTGAACGATGTTCATGTGGCGATCGAGGCCATCATTCGATACCACATGCATTTCAGTGCATTTCACAATTTGCCTACCCGTCTGCTCGACATATCACGCCCGGTGACGAGGAGAGTCCGGATGAGGTCATTCATCTTGCTGCGGCAACGCACTTTGCTGGTTTTTGCTCTGTCGGTGGGATGATGGGGGTTGTTGGCCATACGCAAGATCACGTCAATGTTCTAGCATGGTGAACGTGCCTGGTCATCGATATCGTACCCAGGCAGGGTTTGCGTTGGTATCTTGTTCGGTCAGTTAGCACATAACTTTTTTGCCGTTCTCGTTTGCTACACGTCTTCGAGTTTTATATCATGAACGCTGAAACTATGAAACATCAGGCATTGGAAGTTGTATATTCAGCGTTGATATTTGGAAGAAAATGATAGATATTACTCTCCCGTAGGCAGACCCAAGAATCGGGATGAAGACTGTCTTCATCCCGACTCTTGCAGGTGTGAGACAGACTCAAAGGGGTTGGAGAAAAAAAATAATGAATGAGCGCCTTTTTATGGTGCACACATGGTCGTTTTGAGTAACAGTAACCGAGTTACTTCTTGTGCTCGAATCTCCAAGGCGGAAGTTGAGGCAAACGAGCACCGTGAGGATGGTTTCGAGAAGAACCCTCCCGCAAGGAACGAACGTGTGTTGGTTTACCATTAAACCCAAACCTCGGGGCAGGTTCATGCTGAGCTCAGCCCCAAATGACATTAGTACCCTCTAGTTAGTACATCACGACTGCCCCGCACGGGCAAACCAATGTTTCTGCTGACCACACGCCGCATTCTTACACCCCGGGCACCGAAGACCCATCTGTACACTCGTCGGCCCAATCTTTCCCGCCGAATAATCACGTAGATGTTGCGCCGCAATATCCGCGAGAGCCCGAATAAACACGGGTGACTCGTTGAGCGATTCGGCGCGTTGCATTTCCATCCCGAGCTATATAAAAAAATGACGCCAATGCAAAACGTTTACGATGAAAAAACAGGGTGTTTCGATAGATATGGAGCCGGCTCACCTCTTTGCCCTCTTTCATGTATTCGAGATCGAGTTCGTAGAGCGTCTCGATATGGTCGCTGGTGAATGCGATCGGGACCAGAATCACTTGCTTCTTCCCGAGGCGGGCAAGCCCTTTGATGGCTTCACCCGTTTGCATTCCCATCCATGCCGATGGTCCAACCTGGGATTGCCAGACCAAACGATATGGATTCGAGTGTCCCAATCGATCCATGACGGCATTCACAGAAGCTGAAACTTCGAGAACATAAGGATCACCCCGGTTCACCACGGACATGGGTAGCGAGTGGGCCGAGAATAGCAACACCACATCAGAACGATTTGACGGTTGGAACTTCTGAAGGGCAGCTTCGATGTTTTGGGCCACTGCCTGGAAAACAACGTCATGTGAATTGGGAAAAGACGACCTGGGAAGGATGATGATGCCAACCTCGATGAAACCAGGGTGAGTTCCCCAGCGGTCGATGACGCTCCACTCGATGTCTCCCATCTCTCCAGCTCTTCCACGACGGAAGAGCTCGTTCAAGCTGCTTCCCGTCGTGCTACAACTATACTGGGGGTACTGAGTGAACGCTAGAGCACGCGTCACGCCATCCGCTTTCAAGCGACGTGCAGTTTCCTGCGTCAATGGGTTTGCATACCGGAATGCCACATACGGCTTGTGGGGAGCAGTCTCTGGATGAAGCTCGTCTAGCAGCGCACACATCCCTGCACCCTGATACTCGGTATAACGAAGGATAGGGGACCCTCCACCAATATCCGCATATTGCTTCTCAATTTGAGGGGTTCGTCGTTTAGCGATGAGGGGCGCAAGGACACGTTGAAACGGTAATGGTATAAGGTCTCCGTCCATGAAAAGATTCTTGAGGAAGTCATATGTCTCCGGTACCTGTAGGAATCCGCGTGAAATGATTGGGGGACAGTCATAAGGCAGCTACCACCCGCATACCGTGGACGGTCCACCCATGTTCAACATGACGACGGCTAAGAGGGATTAGAAAGTCACTCGAAGACGATACACGAAGACTGGGCACCTGTTGGGCTGGAACGTTGAGTAAGACACAAGCCGAGATTCCCATCAAGTTATGAGCCCACCTCTTATGCTTTACCGAAGAGCCATGCAGAGTGGCCATACACCGAATCTGAGAAGCTAATGCGCTCGTTCTGGATACTTTGGGGAACATTGTCGTCGGAATGCTTGTTTAGGGAGAGACCTGCTCAACCTCTGGAACGAAGTCAAGTTTCAGACCTACATTGCCGAAATTGCTCGATTCGGCGGACGAGTGGCGGGAGAATCGACATGTGTTGACTAAGCGGGATCCGTGAAGGCAATCAAAGAGTTGGCTACATTTCTAATCTACACAGTCTACATTGAGTCTACATAACATCGAACGAGATATACTAGAGATATGGATACAGATCATTTCTACGAAAGTCATCGCTCTTTCTAGATCGTTTCTTCTACGCGCCTTCACCGAGCAGCTGGGGTAAGAACCGGTACGCTTGGGTACGGTCCCAAAACATCCGACGCTGCAGGAAAGCGTGGCCGGCTCTGGTCAAAGCGAGAATACTCCGGAGGTGGCACACTCTCTTCCATAATATCTATACCTAAGCCAGCGGCAGATGGGTCAAGGGCGAGGTTAACGGGGACCTGGGAAACTCTGCGTGAAGCAGTTTCGGGATATGGAACACCAGTTAGCGGGGGAGCCTGAGCAAGGGGATCAGGATGGTTTGGGATTGTGGGGGTTCGGGTAACTGTTTGAGAGGGATATGCTTGAGTGCTCTCGGTATTGTTCGAAAGAGCAGGATAAGAGGGCGCATCGCCCAGGAAATAGGCAGGTGGGTCAGGGAGACCAGGGGTACCCAGATACGAAGCTGGGTATAATACTTCCATAATGCTGTCTGTGGTAGGCAGGGAGCGACGAAGACGCCTCCGAGGGCGAGGCCTTGGGCTAGTGGGTGTGCAATCCCCACCGACATCGGACTGCTTTGACAAGATGTGAGCGGGAATGTGGTGAAGAGCCTGAGGGCCAAATACGTACAGATCTTCTAGTGCAAAAGACACATAAACAACCTGGAACGCAGACTGTCTCTGCCAGCACAGCAGCCCAGTGTTGTGCAGCGGGGGAATCGCTCGGTTCTTCGAGGGGATATCCATCTCCGTATGGGGCCTCAGGCTAGATTGGAAGGGTTAGCAAGGAGGAAGTGGAGGGGTACGGTATGATATTACCTCGAGTTCAGCTTGCAACAATGGATCGTCTTCCAGAGACGGAGAGCATTGTACCAGTGGGTTGATATAATTCTTCTTGAAGTTGCTCAACATCACTGGAATTGGAGAGGACTGCATTATGGGGGACGACATGGATGTTTGGAGAAAGGGGCATCGGAGGGTCTAGTTATTAACGGGGAGGAGCGGAATGGTCGAGTTAGGGGGTTTTCAATTGAAGTGATCGCTCCACAAAGTGAGCTGAGACAAGATTTGATTCCGCTCCGAAATTGTGCGTAGGAGGTAGATAGGGGCCGTATGCAAAGGGCGGTGATGTTTGAATTCAAACAAACTCGTGCGGTCGAGGGCGCACCTAAGCAGCATCAGATACTCAAGTACTGACCTTCAAGGGATAAAATCAATATTAGTAAATGCATGTAGCCCGCATGAGATCTGAGCATGCAGCCACTGGAGTGAACGAGTCCCTCGAGGAAATGAGCACCTTTCTGACTGCGATGATCGATCGAATTACACTGCATCTGTGCATTGGGCATGGATGTCCACAGCCTCTAGCATCGCAGATTCGCAGGCCGGTGTCGTCCCTTTTTACACACTCTGCCATCAATCAAGCGGGACAGGAAGGAAATTTTCTCAATGTACCTAGTTTGTTCGTATTTGTTCATGTGTTGGGTATAAAGTGCAACGTGTCCTGTCGACGTGTCTTTTGCAGCTCTCCAGCAGCCACGTCTCTCTACTGCGACGACCAAGACATGCGCAGTAACCTTTGACAATATCTTTATTCACCTTCCCTTCCCATCCTAACACCCCGTCTACCCACTTGACTCGCCACTTACACGTACAACAATGACCGGTTTCGTCGACCCTTCCTCTCTCTCCCTCCCCTCCTCATCCCTCAAACGCCCCGCATCACCCACAGACTCCCTCCCTGACTCCCCGAGTCCAGACACCAATGCCGAGCCTCCTCGGAAGCGCGCTCGCTCCGCCGTAACACCCGAAGAGCGCAAAGAGGCTCGTGCACACCGCAACCGGATTGCTGCACAGAATTCCCGTGACCGTCGCAAGGCCCAGTTTTCCTACCTCGAACTTCGAGTCACCGAGCTCGAAGAGGAAAACAGACGCTTGCGTGCTGGCTTCCCAACAAGCCCATCATTATCTGCCATTACCGTCTCTGAACCCGATGTCTCCGTCGACCGTGAGCAGGAACAGCATCGCAAACGTGAAGAGGAGCAACGGGAACGTGAGAATCAGGAGTTACGGGAACGCATACGGACACTAGAGAAAGGCTATGAGGCTGTCGTGCAGGCATTGGCAGCACAGGCTAACAACACCTCCGTCGTTGCCAACATCTTTGTCCCTCAAACGAGCTCAGCACCTGTTGTGCCGTCGAGTCCTCAATCGTCACCCTCACAGGCAACAACCGCTGCCACTGACGCCTCCATCACCTCTTCGTCGCCGAGGGCCACGACTCCGTCACCAGCACCTTCGTTCCCTCATTCCCCTGCCTCTTCACATTCTACGCTCGTCGACAGCCCTCTCATGTTCGCAAGCGAATATTACGAATTCCCACCCAGTCCCATTCTCTCGTCAACTCAGGCTACCTCGAGTTCAACATCACTTGCCTTGCCTAAAGAGTCGCTCGACCTCTCTCTAGCCAACAGCGCCCCCACTCGCCACCTAGCACGGGTGGCGAATACTGCCGTTCATTCAGCAGTGTCCTTGCAGCGGGTGGGCGGTGCACAGTTGGTGATGGGACCGGCGAGCACAGCAAAGCGTTTGACAGTGATCCGTTCGAGGTTTGTATTTTGAAGTCGGTCATCTTCATTCGCTGATATTTTTCACTAGCTCGAGGACGAGGCGGCTTCAGACGCCGCCATCACGCGACTGTTCGCAGAGATCCTCGCGTCGCCGCCGCTTGGCTCTAGCACTCTTCCAAGTTCTAGCTCTTCGTCAGAAGATGCGTTCAGCAAGGAGGTGCTGACCCGGATCGAGACCACACCCTCAGAGGGTCTTGGCCTGGGCCTCGGCATGAGTGGTAATGACACTGGTGACTGGGCAGAACAAGTTCGCGCAGACATCGAGATGGAGAAGCTTCTAGACATGCTTCCGAGCGCGCATGATATCGCCGTCGATGCGAACCCGCATCTCAACGTCAATCTTGACGTCGATATAGATTTCTCCAGCGCTCTCACGTGGGATGGGGTCAGTGTGTTCTGAGCCCTCAAAACCCCGAGCGCATAGAGATATATCCGCGCTCGGAAAATCAAAACATCAAATGAAGCTTGACGCTGTGATATCATGTGTGTCATCAGTTTCCCATCATACGCTTCACTCCTCTCGATCTTCATTCACCTCATGGACTATGTTACCCAGGATTTCCTATGTCAAAAATGTTCCTATATATTACTACTCTACCTTGTCCTATTGGTCTCGCTTTCCTCGTCTATTTTTTTGTTTTTATTTTTTGGCATCTCCCCTCGCCAGTTCGCCTGCATACACGACCTCCTTCGACTTTCTTCTGCATCCCACCCTACCTTCTTCCCATCTTTGCAGTCCCCTTACCTACAGCTCATGTTCTCGATGCTGTCTCCCAGGTATTCTCCTTCATTCGTTTCTCCCCGCAAGGGTTTGATGAAATGGATGTTTGGGAGTACACTGGTGAGCGCTCGAGATACATGGAATAGCTGGTATTGGGTGGTTGGCCTGCGGATTTCCCTTTTCTCATGTCGTCCTCGTGATGATAATTCCGACAAGGATGTGTTGATTGTTCGTCCGATGTAGTAGGTTTCAGTTGTAGAATATGGTTGAACGTGGATCATTTCCGATGTCAAGCTATGTGTGAAGCAAGGAATGACTGTCTTCCACTTTCGTGAGGTGCCTTTTTGCACCCTCGAAAGTTCGACTCGGTGTCTGTACTGCGTGGATGTTTGAATATGCGCAAGGAGGTTTCTGTACGGCCACAAGTCGATTGGCTTGGACGGCTTGCGATCATTCCTCTCGATCTTGGGCCTCTGTACATGTAGCGGTACAACAAAAAGCACAACATGTTGATAAAAATGGCAACACCGTAACAAAGAGCTGCGTGCAAACTGCCTTTCTATTTCATTTCTTCGTCCTCATCGTCCTCGTCCTCCGGCGTGAGACCAGCCTTTTCGATTGCTTCCTTTGAAGTATAGTCAACCTTCACACCCCGCGTGCGACGACCGACAATCGCAGAGGGATCGATTTCGGGATCATCGTCCTCTTCATCGTCCTCATCCTTTGTATCGCGTATCGATCGGGAGTGCGTGCGGCGGGGAGAGCAGCGAGTGCCAATAAAGAATGGACCAGGATTGGTTAGATAATTGCGAGGTAGAGAGACGAGCCACGTACGTCTTCCTCCATTTCGTCCTCTTCATCCTCTTCATCCTCGTCCTCGTCATCGTCCTCGTCTTCCATGGACACGTCAGGGGAAGCCACGCTCTTTCCTTTCCCCTTGTCCTTTGCAGGAGAACTCTTCACCCCCGAATTCTTGTCCTTGGACGGCGTTCTATTACCCATCCAGCGGGCAACACCATCGACATCAGTTCGAGATACCTCGTAGGATGTCAACCAGACCGGACGTACCCAGCTGCGGTAGACATATTTCCGGAATGTACGCGTAGAACACGTCGATCTAGCGCAATCACGGGTTCAGTTTCAACGTTGAAGGGCTTGAAATGATTGGGTAACGACAAAGTTGACGCGTTGGTGTTTGTTTGGATCGGTTGTGGTGACTTGGTTGCCCGCCGGTTTATCGACCAGTCTGCAGTGTCTCCTCGGTTGTGTTCTCAGTACATACTCTGCTGCATCAGCAAATATCACAAGTATACTTCTTCGACGCGACCGACTCGACGACCCAGAGCGGCAAAAACAATACAATGACTATGTAAGGAGATCAAGAGCTAATTGTACAGGCCTACAGCTACAAAATCGAGCAGATTCATTGTGACACGTAGTAGGTTACATGATTCGATACCACCCTGAGACCAGAGCGCGAGCGCTGTCTTACCACCAGCCGACAAGTATCCCCCGCTCCCCTTCACTCTCGGTTGACCTCCATCGCCTCGTGTTCACGAACAATAGATTCCTGCGCGAACAGTACCAAAGGGGTCGAGTCAGAAAAACTCTCAGACGATGTATGAACTTGCTTACATCGTAAGTAATGCCTTCTGTCACTGGGTCCACAACACACCACCCAACGGGTACGGCGATCCGTTTCCTTCCCTTGCGGATAGTTAAGTCCCTGGCCCACTGATGTGAGACTTGCTCGGTCTGTTGTTCGTCCAAGCCGACACACAGCATTCGCCAATTGAGGCTCTTCAATTTCCGTGGTAGGAGATCATGCAGCCTGTTTAGACCTTCCTGTGGTGATGGACGGTCGAAAGGGATGGTTACTTGGATCACATAGATCGCGTTTTCGGTGACGAGCGCACTGTCAATGTCGGGAAAATCAACTGTCGGTGCAATCCAATAAAATGGATGTTTTGTAGTCTCGAGTGCGATTTGGGTAGTGCGAATCCGGTTACGTGTTGTCTGCACACTAGCAGGTAATTGCAACTTTGTATTGATGAAACGAAATCGCGATCGCGAGATTCTATTGTTGACATGCCACTTGCATCTGATTTGTTTTTCGCTGATGAAGAAGGGGTGAAGCCATCCTTTGTAGATGCTGCCAGCATCACTACGAGTCCCCTGGTGGGCTTCCACACCCTGGAAGAAAACAGCTTTGATCACCACACTGTTCCCCGAGAGGGCTTTCCCCAAGGCGTTCACGAGGGTCAGTGTTGGGATGCAAGTGCGTGGGGGAAGGGTGTGATCTATTTTACAAGCCTGGTCTCTGCCTGGCAGAACAAAGTATATCAAGGATAAATTAGAGTTCTCCACATCGAGTTGTTGTAATGATGGTAGGAAGCTCGGGGAAGACACGATGACACTGGAAGTCGCTGCAAGTATTTCTGCGTCGACCTCTGCGGGAGACATTTGATAGAATTGAAGCAGTGTTCGAGGAACACCACCCCACTTGATTGCAAGATCGGTCATGAGCTTGACATTATCTCGTTAGCTCTTGTCACAATGGGGACATTGGAGTTTTACTCACGCGAGGTCCGTGATCTCCTTCAGAGACCAAATATTCATTACACACCTTTTAACATCATATTGTTTACTCCATTCCTTCCAACGAGTGGCATTGGGTAAGGTTGCCTGGATGACTGGTGTGCGAGTAATTAGGAAGATAGGAGCTGGAATGACGAATGTGCCGGAGTCCGTGAGAGCCCACACATCATTTGCGCGTTTTAACGGCACCGGGTCGTTGGAAGAGTGGAAATCGACAGTGTCCGTAAAAAGCGCGTAGAACGGCTGTCCCTGCAGAGGTTGGAACGCAATGGGCTTGTGCTCACGGTCGCGCTCAATGAGGACATAAACGAGGAAGTTCGTTTTGCCTGCGAGCACGGAGTAAGTCACAATTGATGTTCGAGATCCCGATGTTGTCTTACCAATACCAGGTTGGCCAATAAAATAGGCCCCGTTGACGTACCGGGGATTTGTCTTCAGTGCTTGCAGTATCTCGTGATACTCCTCTCGAACGAGTATTTTTCATCTTTCACCAACCCTCCACAAAATTACTTCAGGGCCTCCAAATGCTCACCCAGGACGAGGTACTTGACATCACCCGAATCTGAGGAACCCCGGAGGGCATTGGGGTTGTTCCAGGCCGTATGGGCAAACTTGTTCAGTGCCTCGAGGTTCAGTTGCATTCAATGGGTTTGGTCGAGCATCGCAAGTACCCCCTAAATGTTTGCTCGGATTGGATCGGTTATTTGGTGACTTGTTTGGCGAGCATCCGTCGTCGGACAATCGGCGGGCCGGAAAAATGGATCGCCGAGGGCAACGTTCTTGTCCCGGTGTTTTTGATCTCATCCCCGAGACCGACGTTAATCATTCAATCATCCGATACGCTTGTCCATGTGTGGCAGTAGCTGGCAGTGTCATCTCAACTGTCACCGGAGCACAGCGTAGTCCGTGTCGGAGTTGATGAGTTCCTCCGATCGCGACGAGAAGTAGTATAGAGACGGCCTTTGGTTACCCTAGTCAGCCTTGATATCAGTAGAATGGTTGTTGGTTGCCTACATGCCTTCCTGGGGCAGCGCGAGGGTTGATCATGATAATTCATCGGAACGTCTTTGAATTATTGACATAAGTACGCCACGAAAGAAGGTATCCAAGCACATATGCATCTAGGAGCGCGGAAAATTCTGATCGAAAACTCGCAGCAAGCCATAGGATATTGATAAAGCCGAACGAGCTATGATCATATCGTCTGCATATTGCATGCTACAAGGGAGCAACTTGAAGGATTATTGTCGTAGCGAATAATTCTCCTTGGGCTGGTCAAGGGACACTGAGTGATCCCGATGGCCAGCCCCAGGGAGTGTGCATGGTGAGCACAGGTCAGTCGATGATTGGGGTTGCAAGGGATGACGAGCTGTGCCTTTCGACTGCGTGGAAGTCGTATTTTCAGACCTGTCATTGTTGCTGACGGTAAGCGAAGCGTGTTATTAGCACACGTATAATCAGTCTTATTCGGTTTGATCTCATTCCCCCAGCTGGAGCCTGAGTCGGTATACCCCCCACTGAGTTTCCAGCTCTCAGTACCACGTTCGACGCAGCGCCGGGTATAACTAACGCCATTGGGAGAACGGAGCACTATCGCCGTTCCCGCGAGGCCGAAACCACTCATCCCACACCGCTCCACTTTGCTTCCCTTTCCCGTACAATCGTCACCAATGTCTCGAGCGCTCGTCTCGCCAACCATCGGTGACTCCGACAGGCCGACAAATTCTTCCTTCGTCCCTCCTCCAATACAGAGATTATCCAGATCTCTCACTGGTTTTACCGGCGCTCCATCTTCCAACTCCCAGTCTGCTTCTGATCGTGCCTCGAGTGGTTCCTCACAAAGTATCGCTTCTCCCCTTCCGGGTCCGAACAGAGGTCCCAGCACGAAACTCCCTCAATCCTCCTGTTCAAAGCCCTCGAATATCTTCCCACGTCTTCACCGTCTGGAAATCGCAGATGACATGGCATATTGCACGACAAAGTCTCCGCTCCTCGACCTTAAGCTTTCCTCGCATTCTTTTCTGGATGCAGTGGCGATGGACGTGGGTTCGAACAATCCTTTGTATGTCGTAGAGACCGTCGGCTCGTCGACGACGATATGGCGCTCAGATCCTTGGGACGGGTCTGCAACAATTGCGGACATACGCTGGCCGAAGGAGCTACCACTCAAAGGGAAGGGAAGGGATCATACACAGAGTGCCACGGTCCAGATGAGCGGCGTTCGGTGGACAGGAACGAGCAGTCTCCTCAAACACAGTGGTCTAGGAAGGTACGGAGACCCGTTGTCATAAGTATCTACGCGGGTGCCAATTCTTTTTCTAGCTCGCACAAGTTTCATATACCACATCATTTGCACGCCCTCAAGTGGAAGAAGGTGGGAAATACGTATACAGTAGGTCTTTTTTCTTTCTGCGGCAGCACACACCATCCTCTGACCCTTCGTTCTAGTGTACCACGCTATCCTGCAAGGGACCCGTAGCAACCTTGGAATGCTTCGACTCTGATACCGGCCCCAGACTGAAAATTTTCGAGACCTTGGGCTTCCACGAATCAATGCCTCAGCTTGACCATGCAGGGATATCGGTCATACTGCTCGACTACCTCTTCGTCACTGCTCTTCTGCTTGTTACTCAGCCTGAAGATTGGATGACCGTCGCTCGCAACCCAGCATCAATGGAACATCGTCCTGATACAGCCTCGTCCCTCACTGGTTCACTAAAAACGCCGGCTTCGAATCGCCAATGGAGGAAGATCATGTACGGAGAGCCTCTCTACCCCTCCCTAAAAACGCCTGCGTTTGACAGAGGCGCTAGCAGTGGAGCAGAAGACGCAGACGTACTCGATATATCTGAACCTCCACAACTATCGACGTCCATGCGCCAATGGCGGAAAATTGTTTACGGAGAACCACTTTATCCATCCTTACGTCCACAGTCAGCCGATCAGCTCGATCTTCCACCACGACCTAGTTCGGCGACTAGCTTTTCTTCGGAGTCGGGGTTTTACCCACCTACGCCGTCTTCGGCACCGTCAACGTATGGCGTGTCGCCGCTGTTTGATGACTCAGGAAGGACTGCTACGCGGACAGGTAAGGACAACAGACGACAACCGTCGCCATTGATGCTCTCGCCAACATCTCCCTCCCCGGTGCCATCCTCGGAATGTATGCCGCTGTCGGCGGTCCCAGCGTCACCACGGGCACGACGAGGGCTCCCTGCTCCCCCGTCATCCTTTCAACCTCCAGCATCGGTTCAGCCTTGGCTGCACCGTTCGCGCTCGTCACCTCGGCTCTCGCCTGGGGGAGATGGTTTGAACTCATGGTTATCCAATGACTCTGTCGCTTCCCTGATAGCATCCCCTGTCGAGCAAGATGACCCTAACGACCAAAGCACGCACACACGCGCTTCGATGGGACACATTGTCCGACTGTTGCCATCCATTCCTCCGCCTCGAGATTCAATTCCTCGATCTTCGTTAGGACAGGGTGGCCCGCTAGAAACGAATCGGCACACACAAGCTTACCATCGCACCCTACCTCTTACTCCAGCATTGATGTCACGGTCTCAGTTGGTCGGGGAACACTTGCAATCGCCTTTCCAGCCAGATGTTGCCTCCCGTACCGCGGCCTCGTCATCATCTCGACCGTCTACCGTGCGTCCCGGGTCATCGCCGCAGAATGACGCGGATGTACGACGTCGACAACGGTCCGAGAAAGATCCTCGTGAAATGATTCGTTGGATGCGGAGCCTTACCCGTGCTCATCGACGGCGGGTCTTGGAAGACGAAGAGAACGAGGCCGGATACGATGTACCACCGCCAGCATACAACGCTATCGACTTCTCTACACCTCCACAAGCACGCTCACCCGAAGGTACCTAATGTTGAATGGACTTATTGTAGCAGTGATTCCTTCTTGACTTTCCTCTGGAGCTGGTTTTTTTCTCCATTGCATGTTTCAGTTTATTTTTCGCTGTTGTATCGCTCATACCATTGTTTTGATCATCTAATTCCAGCCAAATTTTACCTCATACCATAGCTGCATCTTTAACTTGATTTTTATCTGCTCTGTTTTGCATTCACCGCTCCGGCTCGGCTGTATCGCTCTTTCTAGTGCTGTTGTGTTTTTTTCTTCACCCACCAGTGCAACCTTTTCAATCCCGCAACCGCCTTTCGTTTCCATGTCATACTTAACCCCAGGGAGCTGCTCACGTTCTTGTAGTGATAGAGGATATCTCGGATAGGATAGATAGATGTACAATCGATCTGCGTAGTCGACCT
The DNA here is from genome assembly GCA_038093975.1 of Chalciporus piperatus. Lineage (NCBI taxonomy): Eukaryota > Fungi > Basidiomycota > Agaricomycetes > Boletales > Boletaceae > Chalciporus > Chalciporus piperatus. The sequence goes on from JBBPTG010000104.1 coordinate 81,724, forward strand.
GCTTCAACTCGCTTTGTCCTTGCCTCTGAATGTTCACCGGAGTAATTCCATGACCGACGCTTAAGTGCCAGATGGATCTTGGATGGATCGGTCCAATCTCTCGACCGTCACATGTGAATTTCACTTTAAACATTTGTAGTGTGTGTGTGCCCTGACATATATAGAGCGCCGCCTCATCGCCCCCGCAATTGGGGCGCGATGTGATTAGTTCATCCTATTGCTTCCGCATCTCCGAGTCGGAAGGAACGCCCGGCTGACCAGTTCTAGGTACCATTTTTCCTTGATATTTTCCGCTTCTTCTTCATGGTGAGTCCACTTAACTTCTTGTCACGACGAAATAATGTCTCTAACCTTTCAGTGGAAAGAGCAACCCGCCTGACCCTCTTGATCACGAGCGACATCACTCGCTGAATAAAGATGTCAGCAGCTCGCGATTCATCATCGTGATGGTGCGTAGCAGCATTCTTCTCGTTCACCTTCGTGCTATCTAACACGATATCGGCTTTCTACGCATTGCATCTCTTTCTTCTTAACCAACCTCATTCAGATCGCGTGACTGACCTGATCTTGCTGATCACGCAGGGCGTATCTGGGACTGGCAAATCCACGCTCGGAGCTGCACTCTCCAAGGCGCTCCATCTCCCATTCATCGACGGAGACGACCTCCATCCAACCTCGAACGTCGCGAAGATGTCCCGCGGAGAACCCCTCAACGATTCCGATCGCCAACCTTGGCTAGAAATCATCCGGAAAACCGCCACAGCTCGCATACTCTCCCAACTCGGGGTTCATCATGGCGAAGCCGACGTCGAGCCAGCCTCGAAACCAAAGACGGACAAGACGTTGACAGAGTACGAACGGAGTATGGTCGGTCGACCGACGAGGCAGGCATCGCCGGTGCGGGACGAAGAACGCAGACCGGGTGTCATCATTGCTTGTTCGTCGCTCAAGAAGAGGTATCGTGCGGTACTTCGCGGGGAGGGTACGACGACTCGGACGTCCGATGATTTGGAAACGTGCACGTCGGGCTTGAACGCGTTTTCGTTGCCGACGTATTTCGTGTATATGAAGGGGGATAGAGATGTGTTGATGGATCGCATGCAGAATCGGAAGGGTCATTTCATGAAGGCGGGGATGTTGGAGAGTCAGTTGAATACGCTGGAGAGCCCTGAGGGTGAACTGGGTGTTGTGACTGTCTCGGTGGAAGCTCCTACAGAGGAGCAAGTGAGGATCATCGTCGAATTTTTCAGGTCGTAGGATGATGATCTCGATGTGATTTTTTTTATCGTTAACTTTTATTCGTTCGTGCAATGTAGAACCAGGCTAGGTAGTCTAACCTTGCTATTGGGCCACGTCCTGACTGCTATCTCCGAATACTATTTCATTGTTCACATATAGAGCTGTTCGTTCGCAACCACCATACCTCGAATTCTTGAGCATATTACCTCCCCAACGCTCAAATGAACCACGGCGGACATGGCGAGCACGAAGGGCACAACATGCCCGCAATGTGTTCCATGAACATGCTCTGGAACACCCAGGTCATCGACACCTGCATCGTCTTCGAGTCCTGGCATATCCGCTCCAACGCCCAATTCGTGTTCTCGTTCGTCGTCATCATACTCCTCAGCATCTTGTTCGAGTACCTGCGCGTCTTCCAGCGGGACGTCAACCTGCGTATCCGAGCTGGGTTCAACAAGGGCAAGGGCCTGCGTCTTAGCCCAAGTCCTGTTAGCGGGCGGAGCTCGCCTGACCACGGCGAGGATGCAGGCCTGCTGAACGGGAGACGGGCAAGACTGAATGAGTGAGCAAACCCCATGTGTTCTTTCGAGTCGTCGACTACGTGATACCATGACATTTCTCCCGCAGGAACGCTGTTCCATCTCACTATCGTATTCTGCGAGCCGTCCTATACGGCGCTTCTGTGCTGTTGTCGTGCTTCGTCATGTTGGTGTTCATGACTTATAATGTTTGTATCTTCTCTCTTTGTCTCCTATGTCGGGCTCTAACGAGTGCATCCCAGGCATATCTCATTTTCGCGGTCGTCGCTGGCGCAGGCATAGGTCACTTTCTCTTCAGCGGGGAGCTGCACGAGGCCAAGGGCATGTCGTGTCACTAGAGCGTGCTGTCAATTGGGCATTGTAGTGCGACGTAGTTATCATCTTGTTCCACCGTCTCTCCTTGTATCTCACAATTTCTTGGGTCTTCGCAGTCTTCGTTCGGCTGCAGTTGTTAACTTTGATAGACACCCACCATCGACATCTACTCGATGCTGATAAACGTACATGTGAAGAAGTGAGATTGGCACATTGCAAGAGTAAACGGGTACAATAGTCCATCTATGATCTCATTTCCGATTCTCCCTCCTTCGCCAAGTTATGCACCTTCAGCAGCGCGTCAATTTCTGCTGGCTTGTAGATCTTTGCTTTCGGTTGCTTCGCCGCCTCGTCATACGTCAACACAGCGAACTCCACTATACCAATGAATCAGCCCACGTCAAACGCATGTGATCAAAGAACGAAGAAAAGACTGACGTTTCTCGCTCCCCAAAGTGGTGCTGTCCATCGTCCTGCTCATCACCTTCAAAACAAGTCCGATTGCCTCCTCTACGGTGATGTCGTCTTTGTACTCTTGTTTGAGAAGACTCTGGGCCGTCCCGTTGTTCGCTCCGATGCAGGTTGCTTTCCATCCCGAGTAGTTCCCTGAGGGATCCGAGTGGTACAGCTGGAAGCGGTAGTGTGGGTCATACCCGGCGTAGAGGAGGGATACACCGAACGGTCGAAGACCTGTAAAGATTGGGTGTAGAAGTATAGAGGAGGAGCACATATGATCGACGGCCGAACGTACCACCGTATTGCGTGTACCCCTGTTTCATGTCACAAAGCCGCTGGGCGAGCAACTCGACAGGTATATCTTCGTTGTAATGCAGCAAGTGATTCTGTGCTACCCCCCGCGCGTAATTAACGAGCGAGTTTGCATCGGATGTTATACCAGCAACACCACCGATCACGTTTCTGTTTCGAGCGCGCGAGACCATGGGTTATGGGGTTTGGTTAATAGTGAGGTCTAAATGAGAGACGGGGGAATGGACGTACGAGTTGAGAAGGAACATCTTTTCGCCACTGCCGCCGTATCCGCCGCGTTCCTTTGCACTGGAGAGATCGAGGAGCTTGCCCGTCACGCGCTTTTCAGCGGCCAAGACGACACCGTCTTTTGCGAGGACGCCGAGGACGGTGCCTGCGTGCGAGATAGCTTCCATTGCATATTCGACTGTACCGGACAATCGTGCTGAGAGCTGGCTGCTTTCGATGAGATCACGGACGTACTTTGGTATAAACGGCCTGTGTGGGGAGGAAGAGATGTGAGCAGATCGTTGGCTGTGGGAACGATGATAGACGTGCCTTCGGGGGAGAATATAGTCGTTCTGCCTGTAGATCATGGAGTTCGTCATATATATTCCAGGGATAGAGGATGGTACGCACTGTCATATCTTCTGGCCTGGCGAGATCAGCGAGAGTCGTTAGCCTTGCACTAATCTCGATGCCATGGGGACATACCATGATTGTAGAGGATTACTGGGACGAGTGATGGTAGATGGCAGATTGGACGACTGCACTGACGCGTTCGTCTCTGTGTCGCGAGAGGATCGTGATGACTCAGCAAGTACACTTGTTTCCGGTGCACTAGTACTGGCAGCATTAATGGTAAACTCTCAAACTTTGCAGCTTGGAGCTGGTCAGGAGGTTGGGAGATCGTGTATTGTACTACAATATCGGGGGAAAACTGTTGTCTGTGATGCAGGTATTCATCTCGCGCACGCTGGGGTGGCTGCGCTGCCTTTTGTTGATCAGTTGGACTGGAGCACTGTCGACGTGATACTCATCACTCAGTACGTTTCGAACTTTCGGGAGTGTGTGGTTGATTGGTGTCTTACGCTCGCTAGCTTTCACCTCGACCATGTCGGTGCGTTAACCTACATTGTGCGGGCGCGTACCTCTAGTGGTCGTTCTATTAACTTCCCGACAGACCAATTTCAAAGAAGGAAGAGGGAAGGTGTACATGACGTACCCGACGAAAGCCATTTACAAGTTCATGATGCAGGATTTGCTTAACACCGAGTCAAGGCTTTTCACCAACTTGCCTTGTTTCTGACCGAGTTTCAAAGTCTTTCCTCCCTTGGTGCACTGTTCACAGCCGACGACGTGTCCCGCTCGCTGGCTTCTATCATCCCAGTATCGGTGCACCAGCAGGTGACACCGTGTGCCGACGTATCGTTCACGCCTTATCATGCAGGACACGTTCTTGGCGCTTGTATGTACCTCATTGATATCGCAGGCCTTGGACTTCTCTACACAGGCGATTACTCCCGCGAAGAAGACCACCACCTCGTCAAAGCCGAGATCCCACCCGGACGACCAGACGTCCTCATCGTGGAGAGCACGCACGGCGTTCACACTTTCGAGCCCCGACACGAAAAAGAGACGCAGTTTACGAACGTCGTGTATGGAATTATCAGACGTGGGGGACACGTGTTGTTGCCCGTGTTCGCGCTGGGTACGGCGCAGGAGTTGATGCTCGTTCTTGAGGCGTACTGGGAAGAACATGCGGATTTGAGGGGGACGGAGATTTATTACACGTCGGGGTGTATCAGGCGCATGTGCATACGATGAACGAGAGTATTCGGGAGAGGTTTGTGAGGAGGGTTAATCCGTTTGTGTTCAAGTGAGTGTCGTGCGCTTTGGTCTGGTCGGTTGCTGATCGAACCGGAAGACATATCTCGAGGGTTCCTTCTCAGCGGGATTGGGTAAGAAAGATTTCTCAAGGCCCGCCGTGCGTTGTACTTGCGAGTCCAGGGTTCATGGACTCTGGGGGAGCTGCTCGAGCTGTGGGCACCTGATTCACGGAATGGGGTCATTATCACTGGGCACTCGGTCGAGGGTGCTTTGGCAAGGGTGAGTTTCAAGAGGGACGTTGTAGATTGGGATGTATCTATGTACAATTTGTTGCAATATCGAATGTTTTTTCAACTCCATTCTTGTCTGAGTCCTGCCTTTCAATGATAGCTTACGCTCCGGCTTTGCAGACCATCCTCAACGAGCCAAAAGACATCCTGACAGCGAAAGGGGCGCTCATTCCACGCAAGATGTCGGTCGACGCTATCTCGTTCAGCGCACATGTCGACTACTCGCAGAACTGTGAATTCATAGATCTCGTCGACGCAGAGCATATCGTAAGTGTCCGACTGTTTTGAGGGTGGTTTGTCGAATAACAACGTTGATAGATCATGGTCCACGGGGAACGGACGGCTATGGGTCGATTGCGCGCAGCTATGGAGACTCGGTACAAAGAGCGTGGTATAGACAGGAAGATCGATACCCCATGCAATCTGGAGACGGTGGAGATTTCGTTCAAGCAGAAGCACGTCACCAAGGTCAGCTTACATTTCATTCTTGTTGTTCTTGCGAATCCCACCTATGACGGTAGGTTGTTGGAAGTCTTGCTGGCAGAGTGCTAAGAGAGGGCGACAGTTTATCTGGGTTAATGATTTCGGATGGTCGCTCGCGCATGACCTACGAGAGCTTACGGAATTACCTGTGTCTGTGGTAGCGCAGAAACAAAGGTTGGTATTGGGCGTTGCGTGGGAGTTGGTGAGATGGCACCTTGAAGGGATGTTTGGCAAAGTGGAGGAACGACTGGACGGAAAGCTAGTAGAGACGATCAAGGTTAGCGGACGGCTTACTGTAGCAAATCTGCTGACGGCGGACAAGGTCATGAACACGTTGGAGGTGAAGCACACGGCTGAGCACGAGGTCACCCTGGAACGACATGATCGCTGACGCGACGTTGGCATTGCTAGCCGGGATAGACAAGAGTCCGGCTTCCGTCCGGTGTAAGCGCTCCCCGTTGATGCCACGGTCGTCTTCGCGTTTACCGATGGACGCGTTTAGTGACGTCACAAGGATGCTCGCGTGCACACCCCCATGCAGACTCGCGTGCACGCTTGCCATCGACGCGGTCCGAGAGGCTCGCGTTGTTCTTGGAGGCTCATTTCGGCGACGTAGAGAGGTACGTGTCAGACGGTCAGCAGAGCGACGTGGTGTTGGTTGTACGCGTCGACGGGGAGAAAGTCCTTGTGAATGCAATGACATGGGTGAACGCGTTGGGCAGGAGGTCACTTGTGCTGAGGATGCGCTCAATTGATGTGGCGGCGGTGACTATGCGGTCGCTATATGAGTATTGTTTGTATCGTAGTAGACGTTTTTCGTAAGTGTGTACAGTAGACTGATTGCTCGTCGTCGCTGTCGAGAACAATGGCGAGGGTGTTTGTGACTATTTGTGTTGTGTTGAGCATGAGTTCGCTACTTGTAACTCTCCGTCATTTACATTTCATCAACTGCGACACCTTCCTCTTCTTCTTGCTCACGAACTTTCATCATGTCCTTCGCCGACGTTACATCGGAATCTCTCAGGCCAATTCTTCTCCGCTCAAGCACCCCTGGTCAGTCCTTCTCACTTTGATGTCCTCATACACTCATATATTCATTCCTCGCAGCTCCAAGCGAGAAAGGTACTCTCTTGCCGCTCATCTTGTATCCAGTTCCTCACACACACCGCAAGTTCTTCAATACCTCGAGGGCCTCCGAGAATCACAAACCTTTGGATCACCAACATCAACCGGTTTTCCAGGTATACCCCTTCCCTCTTCCAAACTCAGCGCCCTCGGCCACTACCACGATGTCGACGACATGGATTCAAACATACAAGACGGTCGCAAAACGGAACTCTCAATGGCTGGTCGGTCTGGCATGGTAAGACTTCCTTCGGTGCCTTCTCGCCTTCTCGCAATCTCAAAGTGCATGCCATTAGCATGAACCTGGTCCTCATGATCCGCCAGGTCCACACTACGAGTCATTCGATTCCGGTCCTTCCTTTGGTAATTTTGGTCCGTTGCCAGATCATGCCTCTCAAAACGGCGTTCCTCATTGTGCAAACTCCTGGCAGGTACGTCTTCCCTGCTCACCTATCGTTTGCTTTTCTTGCCATTCTACCCTCCCGACATTGGACTGAGACCGACTTGAACCGATAGTCACAGATGAACGGTAGCACTCTCACTGGCGCCAGAGTCGCCCTTCCCACATCCGTGGCATCCCCAGTCACTGCTCCACTCCACATCAACGTGGAGCCTCCTTCCACGCCGA